>OY987321.1:15121149-15232535 GCA_963920655.1 Geranium rotundifolium
AGAGGGAGCGAAAGATAAAGGCGTGAACAGACAGAGGCGAGAACGGAGGCGCTGGATCTAGGGAGGTTCGAGGCGAGCGCGGAGGCGCTGGATCTGGGGACGAGCTTGTGGCGGCGCGTGGAGGGAGGGCGAGTGCCCGAGGTCGTGCGGTTGGGTCGGCCGGGACGGGAGGCTGACGTCGTGGGCCGAGGAGGGCCGTCGCCGAGAGCCTCCTCCTGCAGAGAGACGAGAGTGGTGGGGATGTCGGAGCAAACGGGAGAGACACCGGTTCTGCTCCTCGTCTGAGCCATGGATTGTCGGCGTGAGCTTCTCGAGCCATGGATCGTCGCCTCAAGACTCGGCATGAGCTTCTGGTTCGTCGCCATGGATCATCGCCTCCGCGACGACTGAAATCGCCGAGTCTCGAGGCGACGATTGGAGGTAGGAGAACGGAAGCGACGATTGGAGGTAGGATCGTCGCCTCGAGACTCGACCATTGGCCGGAGATGGGGCGCTGACGGCCGGAGTCGCGGCCGGATGCGCGATGGTGGCGGCCAGTGAATCGAAGAAGTCGAAGAGTCATTGGATGTGACCAATGGTCCTTTTTGAAAATTAGAATGAAACTTGAGGGCATATTTGTCTTTTCAGTTAAAACTTTACCTTTTCAATTAATTATTATTTGTGCAATGAAAAGTCATATTTGCCCTCAAACTATTAGTTAGATTAGTTGTTCAATTAGGAGTAAAATAGTAATTTCATAATCATATCAATTGAACCAATCAGACCAGTTTAACAGACCTAAACCATTGAGGGCATTTTGGACATTTCGCACACAAATTCTGTTATATTTAACAGCCGTTACCTTAACTGCAACATAAATAAACTTTAGGTACCGGCAAAAAAAGTTTTAAAGTTAGGGTACTGATTTCGAAATGAGGCAAAGTTAGGGTACTGACATGGAATTACCCCTTATTAATATTTGGTTTGGGCCTTAATGCTTTATACTTATTAGAGCTCAAATAGGATTCATATCTATATTAGTAAAGTTTTTTATTGGGGCCTTTTCTAACTGTGGGCTTAAGCAACTGCTTATGTCGCTTGAGGGTTGGGTCGGCCCTAATCTAACTTTCTGGATGGCCCATGCTGGAGCGTAGAGGGAAGGGAGAAGAGGTTTGAGGGGCGGGGGGAGGAGGGGTGGCTCCGAATTTCTGTAGGTAGCCCGTCCATGTAGAGCTTGCCGGAATTGGCTGCTTGAGGGGAGAGACAAACAGAGAAGGACAAAAACGGACGGAGCCGTCGAGAATAGAGAGAGCCAGGAATTAAGAAACTACTCGAGTCTCCGAGTTTCAGGAGAAACTTATAGATAAGTAGTGCATAGCACTCCTCGGCCAGGTAATTGTCTCGTTATTTCCAAGTTTCATTTTGTTAGAAATTAAACCCTCTAAAAAGTTTTCATGACTTGACATGTCAAAAAAGGGCATATTAATTATTAACTTTGCAAAAATGTCCAAAAATCTTTTAAATTGCATTTCAGATGGTTTTCCAAAGCCATTGGAAATAGAAGAATTGATCTCCAACCGTGTATTCCCTTATAGGGTTGCTCAACTCCGGTGAACCGAAACCAATGAGCCAAACCGACAACCAAACCGGGATGGTTCGGTTTCCAAATTTAGGAACCAAAACCGACCAAATATAAAAGAAAATCGAAGTACCTGTTAACCAATATTTTTGACCGGTTTACCAATTAAACCAGACCTGAATTAATTTTTTTATCTTATTCAAATTAATTAATTCTAAATAGATCAATTAATCTTAACAAAAAAATTATAACTAAGTTTTGGGTATAAAAGTCAAAATAATTTAAATATCATACCATTTATAAATAAAATGACAAATATTAAAGCTCTCATTTAATGAATGGAGAGCATGAATGGTCATAAATAAGAAAGACCCTCTATTTATAGAGAATACGACTCACTTTTATTATTTGAGTGATGTGAGACTTTGAACAAAACAAATCTTGTGCTTCTAATGAAAAAGTCACTCCTATATATTAACAATATATGTGCACAAATTGCCAGAAGTGAATTTGACTTAGTGGTTGGGAAGTTTAAAGTGCGCCATTACAAAATATATATATTTAAAAAAAATAAAAAAATGGATAAAAATAAAATTGTTTGAGAGGTCATAAATGACCAAATTACCTCTATTCAGTCGAAATTGACCGAATTACCCTTGAGATGTCACAATTGACCAAATGACCCCTTATTCGTTCGAGATTGACCGAATTAACCTTGAGAGATCATAAATGACCAAATTACCCTAATGTTATCATGCAATTAATAATGGAATCGGGGAAATTTACCCTAATGTTATCATCATACGAAAATAACCCTAAGGGGTATTTTTAATTAATTCTGAAAATACCCCTAAGGGGTATTTTTAATTCCAAAACTAAATTCATAAATTTAATATGCAAATTATTGTAAATCTAAAACATATTAATATTCAACATAACAACCTAACATGCAATTAACAAATAAAAAAAATTCACACAAATTCATGTGGAACTAAAAATAACAAATCATGTAAATCTAATAATTTCATACAATTCCTAAACAAATAGTATGCAATTTCCTAAAATAACACAAAAATTTTTCCAAAGAGTTCAACAAATATTCAAAAAAATTGTTCAATATGCATATTCAAAAAATATTCATAATATTTAACATGCAAACTACAAATTATTGTAAAATCTAACATGCAATCTAAATATCAAACACCCAATTAAAACCCCTAAGTACATACCTTAGTAAAATATGAAAGAAGGAGAGGAAGAGAGACGGCGGCGGTGGACGGTGGCGGTGGACGGCAGAGGTGAACGACGGAGGTGGACGGCGGCGGTGGAGGCAGAAAGAGGCAGAGAGAAAAAGAAGGCAAAGGCAGGGAACTGGAAGAAAAAGAGAGTTTGGGGAAATTATATAATTGGGTTTTGTAACGGCAAATATAGTCTTGTGTGCCATTATAAAAAATTTTTGCGGGAAGTTTAATTTTTGCGAAAATTACCCGCGAAATTTGATTTTTCACGAAAATTTCGTTTGACCCCACTTTTGTAACGGTGCACATAGCAAAGTGCGTCGTTACAAACTATAACCCTAAATTATTATTTTAATATTATCAGTTTGATCGTGAATGATTAGCGTTGTTCACGTGGTTTGATTTTCCTACAATTTGTACTATACCATGTACATGTTATGTACAACTAATTGAACGGTTTCGATTCGAAAAAAATATTAATCTAGCGAATGTTTAATGATCAATGTGTTTAGAGTTTATGTTAGGTTTTACCTTTCTAAACCCTAAACTCACACTCTCAACGAAAGTAATTTATGTTGAAAATCAAGTTTTAATCCAACCGTACGGATTGGAGCGTAATGGATTGCTACTTCATGTGCCAAAATTTCAGTCAATTCTGATAATGTATGAACCTCGATCCAAATCGGTCAAGGGGATTGAACGGTTTTGATTTTTAAAAAAATATATTGATCTATTGAATGTTGGACGAGTTATGCATTTAGGGTAGGATAGGGTTTACCTTCCTAAATCATAAACTCACGTTTTCAACGAAAGTAGTTTATGTTCAAAATCATGTTTTAATCCGACCGTACGGATTGGAGTGCAATGTTTTAATATTTGACGTGCCAAAATTATAGTTAATTCCGAGAATGTTTGAATCTCGATCCAAACCGGACAACCTTAATTACCTCCGTAAGTAACAGTCAAACTCTTAGTAGAGATTTTTTTTTTTTGGGATATGATACATCAATTTTAATTTTTCATTACCGTACATGAATTTTAAGTCGTTTCAAATAATTATGGTAATTTTGGTCTGCAATTAGTATGTGAAAAGAGAACAAAAAAACCAAAATCAAGCGAAAGTCAACAATCTTGACTAGGGAGTAGTCAAGATTTTTGACCATTTGCGACAACGCACTTTCAAATGTGCGCCTTTACAAAATTTTACTAACGTCGCACTTTAAATTTTGTGCCCCGTTACAAACTAACGACAACAATAATGATCCGTTTTCAAACTGTTTACTCCTAACAGTAAGATTTTGGTCAACGGTCAACAATTTTGTAACTTCGCACATACCCAAAGTATATTACAAAAAAATGCGCGGTTAGAAAAATTAGTAACGGCGCACATTTGGCGTGCGCCGTCACAAATTGAAACAAAAACTGATAGTGTCAATTCATTATCTCTGGAGGGGTCTCCTTTTGCACATTCTATAAATTGAAGTTTTTATAAAACATATATTACCACAGTTGAAATTGTTATGAACAAAAACTAAACAATTTAGGTGTAGAAAACTTACAAGGAAGTGATAAGCATGCGCGGAACTCAAATTTACACACCCTTAAAATGTTACTATGATATAAGTAAACTAAAACACAAAATTAGACTGCTTTGAATACATTTTCAAATGTTTCAGAAAAGGCACAAGCATAGTAGATTGGAGTTTGCAACCAAAAGTAGCATCGCGAGAAGTGAGAAGTAGCATCCAAAGTTGGTAATAAGTAAGATTAAATGTGTCATTCTAAAACACTAAAGTCAGGCTCTGAAGGTTTTTGCAGTTTGGAGCTTCTTCCCCGAATCCCACGGAGAGCATTAGATGCAAAGCGCGCTGCAAGAATGCTTGCACCAAAGTTGGACGAACGAGCTCTATTAATGAGAGCCGTCTGATCATCATCGTCGTCGTCGTCATCATCAGAGGAGTATCTTGCTTCTTCTTCTTCTTCTTCCTCCTCCTCTCTGCGGCGCTGTTCGAGCAATTTCCTCCTAGAAAACCTTCTCCAGGCGGCTTGGATGAAGCTGGCGGCCCAAGTCCTCCACTGCTGAGAGTAGAATCTGAACCTGTGCTGAAGCTGGCGGCTGTGGAGGCGGCGGAACTGGGAGGCGACGAACTTGAGCTCCTCGGCCTCCAAGGCAAAGGCCTCGACCTCGGAGAGGGCCTTGACGGTGCGGGTGGAGAGGGGGAGGTTGGCGCAGGCCTTAAGGTCGAGGGCCCAAGTGAGGAGCTCCTCCCCGCAGAAGTCGCCCTCCTTGAGCAGCCCCCGGTTGAAGAAGCCGCTCCTCCCCCCGTCAGTGGTGACGCTCTCCAGCCGCCCCCTGATGATGAACAACATCTCGTCCACGGGGTCCCCCTCCCGCACGATATATGTCCTGTCCGTGTACAGCGTCGGCTTCAGCCGCTCGCAGATGGCGTCCAGCAGCCGCTCGTCCATGTCCGCGAACAGGGACACCCTCCTCACCAGGTTCAGGCACAGGTGCCGCTTGATGTCCCGCCGCAAGTCCTTGGGCAGGCTCTGCACCAGCGCCTCCTCGTCCACCCCTCGTGTCTCCAGCCACTTGTAGTTGTCGTACCGCCTCACGCGCTCCCTAAGCTCCCCGGGGAGCAGTCGGTGGTGCATCCATTGCTCCGAGTCCCGCCTCTTGATCCTCATCTCTTCCAGTCGGATGGTCAACGACTGCAGGTACGTCTGCATGTTCCCGATGAGTAGAGAAAACAGGATGAGCCCGAATATGGCAATCGATATCGAGAAGAGAACCTCCCCGTAGTAGGTGCTCGTCTCCAGACCTTGCCCGAGAGTGCTAAGATTCTGCAATCCCCACCACAGGCAGTAGATGAGCTTCTGGAAGAAGAAGAGCTCCCTCTTCCTCTTCAACTTCTTATACTTATCGTCTTCATCATCCTTTTCGCTGTCCTCAACCTCAACCTCAACATCGACCTCATACTCCTCATCCTCGTCCTCCTTCTTCATGAGAATCTCAGCCTGGATAGCCTGCGCGTAGATTCCAAAATCGAAAGGGGAAGATTCAGGGCTGGCAGAGCACTTGGATTGGAGATAGTCGGAGCGGACTTGTGTCCATGCTTGGTAGCCTTTGGCATCATTATCAATACTACAGTACAAGAACATTTTGTTACATTTCGTGTTCAATGAGCATGCCTCTTGCCAGCATGCATCGTAACGTTCAACGGCTAAGAGATACCACAAAGCTCCAGCAATCTGCAGCTCACAAATCACTCACTCACTCACTCACTCATTCATTATTTAATTAGACAAACAACTAATTACATACTTACATGACTGGCCAACAAGTACCACAGCAAGTAGTAGGCTGCACCTGCCAGCGCACTCTCAGCAAATACTCCCGCCGTCTTTTTTAGTTCTGATGTTAATGGTATAAATCGGACAAACCTAGGAATGTACTGTACAAAGACGATCCATAACAAGCTTCTTTTCGTAGCCAATATGTCCGCACCTTTGGCTTTACATAAATATCGAGACACAGCAATCTGTATGTATATAGATGGAGATTGAGATTGAGAGAAATGATAAATGAATAAATAAATCAATCTTGATTAGGTACGTACCTGTGGCAGAGGCAGCACAGACATTACATCGATGAAGAAATAACGACTGATATATCTCTTGGCAATCTGAGCAGCGTCAATGACAAGCTCGCCGCGTCCAAACACCCTTGAGGAAGGTGCAATGAAAGCGGTGCGAAACTGAAGAGCTATGCGGAGAAGGTAGAAAACATCCATGGTTGTCCGAATCCCCAAAGTTGAGTATGCTAAGTAGTCATTAAAGTCGAGACACATCTCTTCTTGGTTGAACTCGGGAAGATAGAGAAAGAGAGGATCCACGGACACGGCGAGAATGCAGGCCATCACAAATAGCTTGTTCCAGACCAGAAGAGACTTGTCCTGAGGGTCCAATATCATCTGCTCGAACACTTTCAGGTCTTCGGGGAACACAGCGCGGGTCACCCCTGTCCTAAGCGATCTGCCGAACGTCATAAGCCCAGCTGATCCTCTTTTCACTCCCATCGTGAACGATTTCGATGATCTCCCCTCTACATTCAACCCCCCTGCATTATGCATACCTATATCTGGATTCATCGTCCTTCAATCACATTTATTTCCTATTTCACATGCAACCCATATCAGTATAAGTCCTTTTTCTTTATTTTCCATAAATCTATATATTTAATCGACAACAAACCCTCTTCTTGCCTCTAATTTTAACAATCTACCATCAATCTTATGTTTGTTTAATTGCTACAACTTTCATACACAACAATTCTTTTCTGCCAAATTTTATGTCATGCATATATATAAGAAAATAAGCATGCCATGCTCAAAAATATGAACTGCAACACGTTAATTTAAATTTTATTTTGAAAAAAAGGAGAAACCAAAGAAAAAGAAAAATCTTACCACTAAAGATCTTGAATGGGATGAAAGCGCAGCAAAGCTTTGTCTCGACGTAAACGAGAAAACATTCAGATTTGGAGACCAAGAGGGAAGAAAAGTTCTAATTCGAGGAAGGAAGAGAGGGTAGATTGTTATGTCTTTTAAAATTGATGTAAAATAGGTGATATTTTTCAAACCTAGTGGCATATTTTGTAACCAAATATTTTTAAATAGACGAATATTTCAAAATCTCAACATATTTTAAGGCATTAATCTATAGCTACTACCATAGATATTCAAAAGGGCATGGATCTAACATAATCATGTATAGTTAATAATTGTCCAAAATACCAAAAGATAAGAAAAGGGAAACCACAACATCAAGAGAGTCTCGGTTTATAATACAAGGGGTAATTTCATGTCAGTACCCCAAATTTAACTCATTTTTAAATCGGTACCTCAAGTTTGAAATGTTTTTTACCAATATTCAAGTTCAATTACGTTGCAGTTAAGGTAACGAATGTTAAATCTAAACGAATTGGTATGCAAAAAGCCTAAAATGCCATCGATGTATAACTATGCAAAATGGTATAATTACTTGATAAGTTGAAATGACCATTTTATCCTCTATTTAATCACAAGTTGAATAAATGGTTTAGGGGTGTATTAGACTTTTCAAATATTTATAATAAATATTGCTAGGATTGTCAAGAAAAGATTAGAGTAGACTTGTTTATGACAGTAGAAGTTCTCTGAAGTTGGAAGGATAGTTTTATTGGTTAACATATGACACCATCCAATCCATAAACGAGAATGCTTAGCTAGAGATATTGTAATGAGAGGATATAGAAAGAAAGAGGAGAGAGTAGGCTATGTTGAAGGCAAATCTTTGTAAACCCTCTTTTCTCTCTTCCACCAGATTCACAACGCCTCTCCATAAATCCATTTTTCCGGCGAGGGGTGGAAATTGGCGGCGAGGCGTGGGTGGTCACCGAAAAGGTGGCGGAAGTCGCCGGAGTACAAACCCTTTGGATTTTGGAGTTTCTTAATTTTGGGGTTGTACATATGGTTGAATCCCCACCCATCTCCGCCAGATCCTCGCCGCCGGCCGCCATCTTCCTCCACTTGCTCACCAAGCTCTACACTCGTTGCTCGACTCGTTCACTCTCCGCCTCTGGTTCGGCTCTGAGCTCCCGTCGCACGAGTCCTCCACCACCGCCGCCACTGAGTCGCTCGAAGAAACCGGATCCGTCCAATAGCCCTCGATTTCTTCAACCTAGCTGACGGGAGGAAATCTCGGCAAGCCGAAATCTACCCCTCCCGAATACACGACAAGTGCACCAGTCGTCAAGTAATATAGGTCGTTTTAAAGCCCCGAGTTATCGATCCTACGAGAACCGTTAGCTGCTGAACATCGGAGTACATGTATCTAATGTGTCGAGTCTAAGCGATCAAAAATGGGTTTTTGGTTTTATAAAAATAAAATAAATTAAAATATCCACACGAGCATGCAATATATGAAAGTGTCACCAATCACAAACGCACACTCACAGAAATATGCAATTAATACAAGAGTAATCAAATAAATAAAGGCGATCGGGGAGTCGGAATTTCGGGGGATATATCATTTTACCAATTTTAGCGGATTTGATTATTAATTATGGGAGAGCATATTAAGAAGTCGAATTAAGTGTCGAGAATTCCAGACCTATCCAAAACATATCTTTCGTTTGCAAGGGTTTCGTCTAATTAAAATAAATTACCCAGAGTATTAACTAAAATACTTAATTATGTTCGTCTTAAAGGTCGTGTAGGAATCTCCATCCTTCAGCCTGGCACCCTATTGATGTACATGTCAGAGTTATGCCCAGTCCAATATAAAAGTGATCTACAGATGTAATGTTTTATCATCTTTCTGAATAAATAAATCGGCATATATTACTAATGTATTGTAGTAATATATCGAATGTAATTTGATCTATGTCATTATGTGTGTAACCACTAATAGTAGAACTGTAGATCAGAAAGAATTACATTTGATGAGTCCCTGATCAGCTAAGCTTCTTTATGAAGCGATCAGTATGAGACCAACTCCTTGTGCTCACGCTCTACTGATCATGGCAAAGTATGTGCCGGAGTTATATCATAGATATCGTCAGGTCGATGATATCGGACAACCGATTGTGAGTATGCAACATAGATACTGTCATGAGATACTTACAAATCATAGCTTGTCATTATATCCTAAGACCAAGGAGTCTTTGTGTGCACTGTGTAATGAATCTCTAAGTTTGACCTAGTCTAACGTTACTTGTAAAAGGGTAGCCATAACGGCTGTGATTGGCTTGGTTATGAATTACATTGGTGAACTCGAAAGACGTTTGAGGGATTTATCACTCATACTTCGGTATGAGAAAAATATCTGTTTAGGCCACTTGATGAGTATGACTGAAGGAATAGCACGGCCGTGCAGGTAATACCTTAGTATCAGTTTTTCAGTCATCTCAAATATCAAGAAACAGTGATTGATAAATTAGGATGACGATTCTATGCCTATTGATCAATCTGGATATCGGTTTGATTAAATGACAGTGACATGTACGATAACATGTTAGTTGAATAATCGATAATCATGAACATTGGGTAATCATAATGTCTTGCTAGAGACCAATTATGATGGAAAGGGTAAAATAGTTATTTTACCAGTCTGCCAACGGGTCGTGAGCCTAGAGGATCACACGCATTAAGTACAATACGTGACAAATAAGCATGGATGGAAATTTGGAGAATTCGGTTTTCAGTTTAGTCAAATTGAAAATGAATCGGTTGATTTCTGGCCTAGGTTTTTAACCAGACGGTTGAAGAAATCGAGTTGGAGAAATTGAACCGGTTTAGCTAAACCATAATTAGAACTCAATTACATGGGTTTTAATTTGGATTTAGTTAAATGGGCTTGAAGCCCATTTAGGTTTTTAATTCATGGATGAGGCAAGAATGCAATTATTAGTTTAAAGGGGTAAGATGTGTAATTATTTATTTGAAATTTGAAATTTAAAATCAGATTTTTTATGATAATTACACAATAATTACACAATATTTTCCTTCCCTTTTTAGCCCATATTTTTGGCACTCTCTCTCTTCAATTCCCTCTCATTTGCCGACCCTCCATTGATGATTCGTCCATAGCTTTTTGTTCAATTCTTCTTACATCCATTAGCAAGTGTGTGAGAGAAAACCGACCGTGATTGTTGTGCTTGTGTGGACTTGATAAAGAAACAATACTTTGTGTTTTAATCGATTAATAAGGTAAAATTTTCAGATTGTATAAGTTTATAACATGCTGAATTTTTCATTAAGATTCATATTTTCTTTCGATTCTCATGGTTCAATTACGCTCCGCTGCTTGAAATTATTGTTTGGAACCCATGAGAATCCCTTTCAGTAAACCGTACCCATGGTAAAAATATCCCCGTCACAGGTTGCAATTACAATGTCGTCACAAATCAAATTACAACCCCAAGATACACCATGTAGATCCGGCCCCCAAATGCTACGGTCCACCTAGGTCGATTGCTATCGCCTCTCTTCCTATATTTAATCTAAATTCAAGCCTACCCGGGAGAGTTAGCATTAAGATCACATTCAGAGTCTTAATCCATTTCACAAACCCAATAGTTTTAACCATGAATCCTTTAATTAATCAAATTAGTATCCCCGTTCATCTCTTTCCCCAACCTAAATATTTAACTACTCATGGCATTAAGAACACAATTCAACACATCCATGGAAATCAACCTAAATTCCATCATGCAATCCAACACAATTATCATATAAATCTCATGAACAAAATACCTCAATTATATTTCCAATTCAATTCTCAATACAAGCATGTCAATTCCTAATCTCAATTCTCAATACAAACATGAAAATCCCCAACAAAAATCTAAAAATAAAAACCTAAATACTACTACCAATCTCAAAAATGACCCTCCAATCTTCCTCCAAATTCGCTCCAAGTCGCCTCGTCGTCGCCCCAAGGGATCACCCACGATCTTCCTCTTGTCCATACCTCTAAACCACTCTAACCTAACTATTTTTTTGAAATATGAGTGATAATTTCGTAGGTGGAGGGGTCGAGTATATATAGGATGATAGAAAATCATTTCAAAAATCAAATTTGCATGATTTTAGGAGCTGTTAAAACAAGCCTGACGGGTGGGACCCGACAGGTTCCTTTTTTTTCTTGCGCTGATTCGGGTTGCCGTGTTAAGGGAAAATCTGTCGGGTCACCCCCGGCAAGTCAACCCGGCAGGCTTCTCCAAGGTGACCAGGTGAGCTTCTTGCCAAGATGCACTCGAGTTGTCGGGTTAAGCCCAACCTGTCGGGTGGGATCCGACAGGTTAACCCGACATGTTGCCTTGAAGCTGGCCTGGTAAGCTCCTCACTCTGCGCTTCCCTTTGGCCACGGGTTGCCGGGTTAGCCTGAGCCTGTCAGGTTGGATCCGACAAGTTGACCCGACAACCTTGCTCCTTTTTTCCGCCTTTGCGTTTTTAGCTCATTTTCGCTTCTTTTCGACTTGTTTTCACCAAAAACACTTCTCGGGCCATTCCTGAGGTAAAGAAGCATTTTATTCACCTAAACTTAATAATTTGGGACAAAATGGGGATAAAAATGAGGAAATTTGACTAGGTTGGGTACATAATATCCGACCACATCAACCACCCCACACTTATCCTTTTCTCGTCCTGAGAAAAAGAAAAAGAAAAGTAAAAGTAAAATCTGCGAGTTTTTAAATACATTATTCTCCCAAATTAAACCCCGAGGTAACTCGTAGGAGGAGTTCGGGTCCTCCTAAGGGCTTATCAAAATGGAGTGCCCACAAATCCTTATTAGACTCGATCCTAAGAAAAACTCAAACTATACAATGTTGGGTTCCGGGGTACCCAAATCCCATTCATAGCAGCGGAAGCAACCTATAAATAGCCTCAAACCTGCACAAGATCGACTACCATGTTAGATCCTTAGAAAATCGAGTTTTCGGGTTATACTTCGAATCTGTCCAAAAACATATTCTGTAGAACCTTCCTCTTCCCGGCCTTGTAGCTCCCAAACCAGCGCTCTTTTGAAAAATTGGTATTTCGCAAAAGTTGTAGCCCTTTGACTTATCTTTTCAGTGCATCCGGTTTCAGGTCGATCGGTTCTCGAACGAAGCGGCTATGGCTCACACAATTTTGGTCGCCGGAACTGGAAAATCTGGACAGTTTCTCCATTCTTGATTGGATCACCAAGAACACCATGAATGGATTTGAACCTTTTCAAAGGCACCTATGTATCCTCTCCGAGGAATCAAATCCACATAGTTCTTGCTAGAGATTTATCACACCCACAATCTACAAGAAAAATGGTGTGAAGAACAAAAGAGATGGAAGGAGGGATAGAGAGGAGATGGCCGGCCATGGCTATTTTGGAGAAGAAGAATGAACACCCTCTTGTGTTCTTGAGTTGCTCTAGTTCTCTCTCTCCAACATTTCATGAAAAGTGAAGTAAAATGAATTGGTGTGGTGTGAGAAAAATAATGTTATTAAGCGATGGTGATGATGAAATGATGAGAGGTATGGGAGGTATGGGCTTCCATGCTCATCATCCATATCCACCAAGTATGGCCATGGGCCCACCATGGGCCATGCCACAATTGGGCCTAAATGGGCCGACCATATTAGGCCTCATGGGCCGAAGCCTAATTGCTTCGGCCATGTGGTCCCGTGCCGAGTCCAAATATTATCCGACCCCTTTTGCGAACTTATCAAACAAAGTCCAATGTGACATTGAAGAAAAAACCCGTTTTTCTCGATTCGCAACCCATTCTCACTTACACGGGCCCACGACCCAAAACGCCCAGTTTTGGCCATGTCTCGTGTCTCAATAAATGCCGACCTTTCATTATCTCCCGAAACTCATATTCTTGGTGTGTGACCCTTTTAGGCTCATGCCACGTCGGCAGATTAGCATAAACCCCATTTTACCCGATCCAACATTAACAGCCTCTAGTATACCATTATGATTACCCAATCTGCATGATAGTCGAGCGAATCGACTTAACCTGTCTGTCGTCCAAGTCATTATCCTTTTATCGCTAGATATCCGATTGATCACAAGGCATAGAGCCGTCATCCTTATTTTGATCAATCATATTTCTTGATATGTGAGATGACTGAAATTGATAACCCGTATCACTGGCATGGCCATGCACTTTCTTTCAGACACTCTCGATCAAGTGGCCTAAACGGATATCATTCCCATACCGTAGTATGAAGGAAAAATCCCTTAGCCGTCTTTCGTGTCACTCATGCAATCTGTCCCCCACCCAATCATGCCCGTTATTGCTATCCTGTTACGGATAGTGTTAGGCGCAAGTCAAAGCCAGACGTCAATTGCATAACGATCACAAAGACTCCTCGGTCTAAGGATACAATGACAAGCTACGACAATGAATATGTTCATGACTGTATCTATGCAACACTATTCAGTTCGAGTCGTCCGATATCAAACCCCTGATGATATCTATGATATGATTCTAGGATCCCGCATCCCAATGACGAGTAGAACTATATCATAAAGAATCATCCCCGTACTGGTCGCTTCTATTGAAGCATATTTAACCAAGGACCCGTTAAGTTGGATCCGTACAGATCTATGGTTCTACTACTTTCGTGATCATAGATCAGATCATACTTTAACATATTACTTCAACACATAAGTAATATAAAGGCGATTTTAATCATTTCAAACGATGATAAACTATTAAAGACATTTACAGACTTTTCCAATTGGAACCCAGGCACAAATGCTATCAACAACAAGGCAAAAATCAAAAATATATTCAGAAGAAAATGTCCACAAGTTCACTCAACCATTGAATAGAATTCAGTATTTTATTATTTATCTGAATAAAAATATTTTTTTCAAAAAAAGTTTCAAAAGATATTTTTTTTAATATAAGGGTATTCTGAACTTTTTACATCAAACTTAACTCTGTGATGGATGGTGCAACTAAATGAAACCTTACAGTGGTGATATGCAATTAAAAAAAGTATTGGGTAACGACATGCAAAAGTTGCATAGTAAATGGTACTTGCCTCAAATCAGAGCAAGACGTTGATTACCAAGGATATTGATAATCAAAAACAAAAAATTAACAAAATAGATGGTATTTTTATAGATTTTGGGTATTAATATCAAAAGGGCTATGAACCCTAATGAGCATGTTGGAATTCGGGGGATCCAAATCAGATTGCGCAGCGGAAATAAAACAATTAAAATAACCCCGAACCCCTCAGGATCTTATCTACACGATAGATCTACAAGTTACGAAATCATGTATATTTTCAGTTTTACAGATGAGTCAGGTTGCGGGCCAGATAGCGCCCAAATCTGACCTCTAATGGAAAAATCTAATTCACAAGAAATTTAAGAGCTTTGAATTTTCTCTAATCTGGCGCTAGTTTCGGGGAAATCGGACATTACACCTAGGAGTTATGCATCTTGCAAGTTTCGTCGCCAGATCTGGAAAAACAACTTTGTTTAGAAAACAAAACAATACTCGAGATTCGAACTAAGTCAGCGAAGTGGAAATTCCGAATCGGTCTTTCCCTCTATCAAGTACACACAAATGCACAAGACCACCAGATCTAAACTCGAATGCTCGTACTAGGAAGAAAACAAACTCGATTAGTAAATCCGGTAGAGTAACGTTATCGAAAAATTAAATTGTGATTTTTCAACTCATATGGCCTCTTATTTATAGAGATAACTAGGGTTTGGGGAGTACGAACCAACCCATAAATGGGCTAGGTTCGGTTCCCTCCAAACCCTAGCCACCACCCCATAATGGGCGGCTTGGGCCTCATGGGTCGAACCCAATAGGGTTTCGGCCATGAGGCCTTATGCTCGCCCATCATGGAAGCCCATGAGGCTGGCCATCCTCATGAGTTTAGGCCCCATTCTCATCATGACTGGAAGCCCAAAACCCTAGGGTTTTGGCCCGGTCGATGGCATTGAGCTGATGATCCCGTGGCCCAAAACCCAGGGTTTTGGGCCACGAACCAATTTAATCAATCCACAATTAATTCTACCCGGGTTTCCTAAAATGTGCATCCTTTGCGTGTGACCCTCTAGCCTCATGTCATGTTGGCAGATCGGCATAAAATTACCATTTTACCCTTTCCATCATAATTGGCCTCTAGTAAGACATTATGATTACCCAACGTACATGATTATCAGTGATCAGATTTAACCTCATGTCGTCCATGTCACTATCCTTTTATCTCTAGGTATCTTGATTAATCATAAGGCATAGAGTCGTCACCCTCATTTAATTAATCATTGTTTCTTGATATACGAGATGATTGAAAATGATACTCCGTACCATCTGCATGGTCATGCGTTTCCTTTCATATCATCAGGGAGATGATATTGGACGACCCGATGGTGAGTATGCGGCATAGATATTGTCATGAGCATACTCACGTATCGTTGCTTGTCATTATATCCTTAGACCAATGAGTCTTTGTGATCACTATGTGATGAATCTCTAAGTTTGACCTAGTCTAACGTTACCAGTAAAAGGGTAGTCATAAGGGCTTTGATTGACTTAGGTATGAGTTGTATGAGTGAACTCGAAAGACGGCTGAGGGATTTATCTCGCATACTCTGGTATGGGAATGATATCTGTTTAGGCCACTTGATGAGTATGACTAAAGGAAATCGCATGGCCATGCAGGAGATACTTAGTATCAGTTTTCAGTCGTCTCAGATATCAAGAAACAGTGATTGATAAATTAGGATGACGGTTCTACGCCTTTTGATCAATCTAGATATTGGTATGATAAAAGGATAATGACATGGACGATAAGAGGTTAAATCGAATCATCGATATTCACGAACGTTGGGTAATCATAATGTTTTGCTAGAGGCCACTTATGATGGAAAGGGCAAAATGGTAATTTTGTCAGTCTGTCAACGGGTCGTGAGCCTAGAGGGTCACACACTTTAAGCAAAGTATAGCAAAAGGGGACTCAGAAAAGTCAGTTTATGAAGAATATAAGAATTGAGAAATTCGCAATTTGATTTAATTAAAGCAAGTACAAATTAGCTAAACCAGTAATCGGTTTAGAGTAATTGGGATGGTCTAGCTAAGCCATTTAATTATAACCCAATTTAAATGGGTTTAACTAATGGACTTAGCTAAGTGGGCTTTAAGCCCATTTTTATCATAAGTATAATTATAATTGAAATAAGAAGTTAATTAGGATTTGGAAAGTGGAAAGATAATTACAAAATCATGTATTTGATTTACGAAATAATTCCACAAATATTCCTAACCCTAATTTCGGCCACTCCCTTCCTAATTTCGGCTACTGAAGCACATGAGAATCTTCTCTACTGATTTCTAGTGTTTTTTATAAGGGTTAGACTAGCATTTACTGGTACAGGCCAAGGTAAGCAAGACATATGGTCTTGTCCATGTCATGAAATATATGATCGACCCATTATATGAAGTATATGGTCACCATTTCGTCCAGACATCCCGTCTTTTAGTGATTTGACTTAGGTCCAAAGTCTTTTTGGAACGATTCCTTCAGATCTTGATGCCCATAACATGTACATCATCCCCTAAGTCATAAATTGTGAAACAATTTCCTAACCATGCCTTGACATGTTGGGATACGATTTCCAATTATCAGTATGTTTTCAACATACAGCACTAGCAATACACTCCCACTAGTCTTCTTCATACACAAGTTTCATATTCGTCCTTAATAAAACCGAACTTCTAAACAGCTTTATCAAGACCAAGACTCCAACTCTGACAAACCTGCTTCAATTCATAAGTGGATTTTAGCAGCTTACAAATCTATCTAGTATTCTTCGGTAAGAAAAATATGGGTTGATTTCACCATCCATGTCTATCTTGACCTTAAAGACTCATCATCAAACAGTGGCTTTTACACACACGGTTGATTCCACCAAGTTAGTAACTTGGTGATTTGACATGGATTGCGTCTCTTCTTTTATGGCTTCCAGCTATCCATGTCCGTCTTGACCTTAAAGACTCATCATCAAACAGTGGCTTTTACACACACGGTTGATTCCACCAAGTTACTAACTTGGTGATTTGACATGGATTGCGTCTCTTCTTTTATGGCTTCCAGTCATCTCTTAGAGTTGGGACTGTCCATGGCCTCTTTAAATTTTTTTGATCATCATGATCCACAACGGCCATATTATCACCTTCAAGTATTAGGAAACCTAATTTGAAGGGTGAATGACAGGTTCTCTCAGACCGCCTTGGACTGTCAGGAATAATTATAGGAACTGGTTCTGCCTCTACAATCAGCTTAATTTCTACAGTGTCAAAGTGTGGCTCCTAAATTTCTTTAGGTTGTACTGCACCCTCCCGAATCTCTTCGAGATGCACAACACTCCCACTGACCTTTTGGAAATAAAAACCTTTCCAAAACACCACACTTTGAGCAACATAATCTTGTTCTCACTAGGCTTGTAGAAGTAGTATCCCCTCGTTTCCTTGGGATACCTCATGAAGCCCAGTAAGAAAGCTATGTTGGGATGTTTCCCACACCGAATATAACTATGGTACAGTTCTTATTTTCTTACTACGCGAAGGCGCACACACCTAGATAAAACTAACCATCTCATCTAGCTCGCATCCCAGTGAATACTACGCGGAGGCGCACACATCAACAGTAATGGGAGTTGCGATGAGTGTCATATGGTGTTCTCTCTGTTGTCTTCATTAATGATTCATTCACAACGAATATAGTTGATTCTATAGCGTAATCGCGGATAGATATTAGGGAATCAGTGTGACTCGTCATGGAACGAACCTTTTCAATATGGTTCAATTTCTCCGCTCGGACATACTGCTTAATTTGTGGTGTTCCAAGCAGAGTCAATTTCGAAATGATCCCACAATTTTCAAGATGATCGGTAAACTCTAGGATATGCATTACATCCGAAGTGTCTTAATGCTTTTCCCGAGTTGGTTTTGCACTTCATTCTTTAACTCTTTGATCATGTCAAAAGCTTCAAACTTATGTCTCATTAGATGGACATAATCATATCTACTAAAATAATCAGTAAATATGATGAAGTACCCAAACCCCCTCATGGCATAAATGCTCATTAGTCCACACACATCGGAGAGCATTAGACCTAATAAGTCATCCGCCCTTACATCACTACATGTGAAGGGCGCCTTTGTCATTTTGCTCATCCAACAAGTTTTGCATTTTTCAATCAAATTGAATTCGAACGGACTTAAAAGTCCACACTTGTGAAGTGCCGATATGCGTTTCGTTGATGTGGCCTAAACGACAATGTCATATTATAGTTTCATTTGAACCACCGGATTCAAACTATTCTCTATTTATGTTACAGACTGGCCTTTCGTTAGTATCATCTATTTCCAATGCATAGTGACTACTAATTTTTGGAGTTCTTTGCATAATAAATGTCATTTCGGTAGATATCACGAATGTCATTGTGAAATGGCAAGATATCGTTCTTGTCCCTCAAGAAACGGAAATCATGTTCTTGCTAAAATCAAGTACATCTTTAACATTTATCAAATGTCGAAACTAAGCCCACTGGGCATAGTTAATTCGATGATTACTACAGCAACTACCACGTCCATTGTGATGTTGCTTACCCGTAGATTCATCTCTCATTTGGTCAGAAATCTTCTACTTTTGAGATCCTACACACTTAATGTGTAATCCAGTATTCAATACTTGGGATTCAGAAGTAGATGGATATGTAACATAAGTTCCTGAAGATATGGATCCTCCACATCCTCCTTCAACTCATCTTGATATCTCATCCAGTCCATTTCCTATGACCAACCTGATTGAAGAAATACAATCGTCACCCTTGCGTATTGATGTTCATTTCATCCGTGCGACGCATCCCGCGCAACTCTGAAATGGTACTATACATGTTGTGTATGTTACAGTTCACTATAAACTCATCATACACATTTGTTGCTTTTTGAAGACAATGTCTTGTTGCAACCCAGCATTTATCTAACCCACATCTGTAGAGTGTTAGAGTGTTTTACGACTGCATCTCTAAGAGCTCTAATGGCATTAGAAGCTGGTTCCTTAGGAATTTTGTTGGTCAAGAAAAATTCCTTCTTGATTTATTTTGTACCAATAACGAGACTTCATCCATTCCAAGGATATATCTCAATGAATAAATGTGTTTTGATTTACATTACGAAAAATAAATTTAATCAATTTTAATTAAATTTAGGTCGAAGATCAAACTTAAAGCACAACCGTTTGATTCTTTACTTAGTATCTAAACCAAGATCCCTAATTTATTCGATTTAAGCGAACCGAGACTCACCGCTCAAATCGAGCTATGTAGGTAGGACATCCCGTCCATTTACACCCTGGTGTAACTCTTGGCTAGGGTATGTACATAAATGTACACGGCATACCCTATCTGATATCCTAGGTCAACCCTAGCTGTCAATCGTAGTCAAGTTAACCAAATTCAATTATGGTTCAGTTCATATGTGAATACTACGCGGAGGCGCACGCACCCACATACGACTAACCAACTCATATAGCCCGCATCCCCATGAATACTACGCGGAGGCGCACCCATCCAAAGAGCTGGGAGCTAGTTTGAGTATTGAGATTTGAGTGGTATCTCACATGACTTGAATTAAATTGTGAATCGGTTGTGTTTAACTTTCTTGATTGTAAATCCTTACTCAAGTCCATGATGCTTCAGTTATAAATTACATGCAAAGGAGATAAAATTCCAGTTTTAATCTTTTCGCATGTGGGTGATGTTCTATCATATATTCTAAATGTATTGGAAACATCATACATTCATTCGACATTTGAGCATCATCTATAACATACATAGAACGAATTAAATGTACAAAATTAAAGCTCATTCCTAATCCTTAATTATGAAATAGAAAACCCCTAGAGACTATCTCTTCTAGTTCTCCTAGACCACAAAATTTCGCACGTGACTTCATCAACTCCGGTTGAATTTCCATACGCCATAAGTCGCATTTCCGGTTCACCATTCTTCTTGATTAAATTACAAGATATACACGGTTCGCAGGCCGAAAAAATAAATAACATAATTGAAATTATAAAGCGGCTACACATACCGCAAATTTAATTACAACCTTTAACCAGCGTTCGCGGACCGCAAAATAATTAAATTGGTCGGTCTAGGGCTTTAATTTGTACCAAACAAATCATGTTATCAATCAATTGACATGTTATCACACATATATGTGTAGGAACTTTAGGGCTATCAAGAACTCATATGGCAGCGGAAGCAACACATATAAACCCCAAGAACTGTCCAAGAACATCAAACCATTAAATCCCAAGGCAAAACCAAAATCACAAGTTTACCTTCAGTTTTTTCGAATCGGTTTGAAGAACGCTTTGGATCTTCAACTTTAGCCAAGTCCACACGGATAGGATGATCCCTTGAGGATCCTACACTCCTCTACTTTACTAGAATAGAAGAATTAACAAGAGAGAGCAAGAGGAGGGGAGGAGGAGCTCTCGGCCAAGCTTGAAGAGAGAGAGAAAAGAACACCAACTTGTGATATTTTTGGTGTGTGTTGGTAAGTGTAATGTGAATTGATGTGTATTGGGTTAAGAGAAGATGATGATGGTCATTGGGTGGCCACCTTTAATCACACTTACCCAAGATGGATTAGGTTTAGTGTGTATCTAGTCATCATCCACTTAACCAGTGGAGAAAGGGACCCACCCTTTGCTCCACTATTGGGCCTTGGTTGGGCCGGCCACTAGGGCTTCGTGGCACGAAGCCCAATGCTTCGGCCATGAGGTCCCGTGCCGCGTTCAACTTACCCCCGAACTTATCATACAAAGTCCGACGCAACATCGACAAAAGACTTAGTCTTTCTCGATTCGCGTGTCACATCCAATTACACATATCCATGGCCCAAAACGTCAAGTTTTGCCCATGTCTCTCTCTCGAGTATCGCCAACCTTTCCTTGTCTCTCATAATCCATATCCTTTGTGTGTGACCCTCTAGGCTCATGCCGACGTCGGCGGATCGGCGTAAAATTCCTTTTCACCCGATCCATCATAAGTGGCCTCTAGTAAGACGTTATGATTACCCAACGCGCATGATGATCGATTATTCGATTCAACCTCATGTAGTACATGTCGTTATCCCTTTATCGCTCGGTATCTAGATTGACCATAAGGCATAGAGACGTCGCCCTTATTTAATCAATCTCTGTTTCTCGATCTGTGAGATTACTGAATACTGATACCCTTTATCGTTGGCATGGTCATGCTATCCCTTCAGTTAATCTTTATCGATTGGCCTAAACAGATACATATCTCATACCGTAGTATGAGGGATAAATCCCTTAGCCGCCTTTCGTATCACTCATACAATCTGTCCCCGTGCCAATCTTGTCCGTTATGGTAATCTTGTTACGGAAAACGTTAGGAGCAAGTCAAACGCGGTTCTTTACTGTATAGCAATCACAAAGACTCCTTGGTCTAAGGATACTCCAACAAGCTACCACAATTGAATGTGTTCATGACTTTATCTATGCAACACCATTCAGTGCGGGTCGTCCAATATCACTCACATGAGTGATATCTATGATCTAATTCTGGAACCCTCCCAATGGTAAATAGAATTATACCATAAAGAATCATCCTCATTCTTGGTCGCTTCATTGAAGCATATTTCACTAGGGATCCGTTAAGTGTGACCCGTACAGATATATGGTTCTACTACTTTGGTGGTCATATATCATATCAGACTTAACTTATTACTTCAACACATAATTAATATATTGCCGATTTTATATATTGCAAACGATGATTAATATATACAAACATTTATAGACTAATACAATTGGACTGGAGCACAAAAAAACTTACAATATGTTATCAGTCAATATGCAAAAACCAATTTTAATCTTGCCTACACATTTTGATCCAATTTATCGAAATTGGTCCGGTTTAAAATACGGTTTATCGAAACCGATTAAATCTAATTTTTTTTTAAATTATCGGATTTACAGAATTAGGATTTGCTGCCACGATCTCGGACCACGGCCCAAACCTTAATAGGCCGAAACCCTAATCGGCCGCGCCTAGGGTTTGGAAACCCTAGGCGCCGCCACCTCCTTCATCGAACCACCACGCCGGGCCATGGTGGGGACAGGTTGGCCATGGCCCCTTGGCGACAAATAGCCACGGCCATGGTCGGCGCTGGTCGCTAGAGCCACCCGTCCGGTCACCGGTCCGACGGCCAGAGAGCCCCGTTTCGGTGATCCGAAAAATCTAAAAAAAATTTAAAAAATTCCAGATCTATTACTTTTCAATAAAAATTTATTTTCATACAGTTCTAAACCCAAAACAGAAAAATAAATATTAGAAAAATAAAACTAGCATACATACAAACAGCAAAACATGCATATTCAATCAAAATTGCAGATCTAATGTAATAGACTGGCTCTGATACTATTGTTGGGATTCGGGGGATCCAAATCAGATTGCGCAGCGAAAATAAAACAATTAAAATAACCCCGAACCCGTCAGGATCTTATCTACGCGATAGATCTACAAGTTACGAAATCATGTACCTTTTCGGTTTTGCAGATCAGTCAAGTTGCGAGTTAGATAGCGCCCAAATCTGACCTCTAATGGAAAAAAGCTATTTTACGAGAAATTGAAGAGATTTGAATTTCCTTTAATCTGGCACTAGTTTCGGGGAAATCAGACATCACACCTGGGAGCTATGCATCTCGCAAGTTTCATCGCCAGATCTGGAAAAACAGCAACTTTGTTTAGAAAACAAAACAATACTCGAGATTTGAACCGGATCAGCAAAGTTATCATTGACAGATCGGCGTAAAATTATCAGTTTACCCTTTTCATCATAAGTGGCCTCTAGTAAGACATTATGATTACCCAGCATACATGATTATCGGTGATCCGATTTAACCTCATGTCGTCCATGTCACTATCCTTTTATCTCTAGGTATCTTGATTAATCATAAGGCATAGAGCTGTCATCCTCATTCAATTAATCATTGTTTCTTGATATGCTAGATGACTGAAAATGATACTCTGTATCATCTGCATGGTCATGCGTTTCCTTTCAGTCATTCTCATCAAGTGGCCCAAATTGATACATATCTCATACATTAGTATGAGGGATAAATTCCTCAGACATCTCTCGTATCACACATATAACCCATCCCCGATCCAATCATAACTGTTATAGTTACCCTATCACAGATAACGTTAGGTTTAAGTCAAACTCGGATATTGACTATATGGTGATCACAGAGAGTCTTTTGTCTAAGGATACAATGAAAAGCTACGACATCTGAATAGATTCATGACTGTATCTATGTTACATATTCAGGTCGGGTCGTCCAATATCATTTCCCCAATGATATATATGATCTGACTCAGGCAAACCCTATTGCCATGATCAGTAGAGCGTGATCATAAAGAGTCGTCTTCATACTGGTCGCTTCTGATGAAGTTTGACTGACAAGTGACCCGTTAAGTATAAATCATACAGATCTATAGTTCTACTACTAGTGATGACACACTCAATGATATTGATCGATGTATACCTAACATATTACTACAACAAAATAGTAATATAATGTCGATTTTATTTCGTTGCATACGATGATAAAACTATTATAGACTTACTTTGTATTGGAGTAGGGCACAAATCCTACAAAGCCAAAGGCACAAAGGCCAAAATACACAATTCATAAACGATAAACGAAACCCTACTACATCCTACTATTTATATGCCCTCTCAACCAAGATCAATTCACGCTCGAGCTCCACCGTTGGACGTGGCCTTGCCAGAGAACGAGACCACAAGGTTGTGAGGAAGAAGAAGACATGCTCATCTCCCATGAATAGAACGGACCAATTGGAACCAGCTCATCAATCCATACGTGACAACTCACTTGATTCACTAATCCACCTTGGCAATTCCAATTGAACCAAAGCCACAAATCCACGAAAACGACACCGCTTCCTTTAATGAGGTAAAAGGACAAGTTTAACCCTTTGCCATCTTCCATTTCCTGACAAACCCTTCCCCTTAAATAAAGCTTGTCCTCAAGCTTTTTCTGTGAATGTTGTTCCCCAGAATGGAAGAATCCAAGCTGCAGCTCAAGGGTAGTCAAGGCACAAAAATAACAGCCTCTCTTGCTACTATTTAGCTCACTGTCACCCTCAACAGTCAAGCACAAATAGTTGGGTTGTGGAGGCCCAACACTTGCACCAACCTGACATTTGGAATTTGCCTCCATGCTCCAAAAATGTGGATACCCCATCATCGTCGCTTCGTAATCAAGATCGATGAACTTTTCATAATCAAGGACAATAAACCTGTTCACTTGTTGGTAGCACCAGACCTCCCTTTCAAATTGTAGACCTCCAAAATGCATGTTGGTTATTTTCTTTATCTCCTTCCATTTCCTGTCCCCGTTCAACTTTGTTTTCCCGCTCCTACAGGTCATAAGAGTAACAGATCTGGTATAGAGCCTAAGAAACACTGGCTGAACTTTTTCGTTACTAAGAAGATACCATGGATCTGAATAGAGAATCAGATTAGAGACTAGCAGACGCATGTCCTCAAAATAGAACAGAATAGTGGATTTCAACCAATTACGAGCCCAATTAATCTCAGACTTTGAAGCTTGACAAGCCTGCTGAATCATCTCTCATATATTACTGTAAAGTCATAATTAATAACCCCGAGCATTTTGGATGAGGAGCAGTTACCTGAATTAACTTCCGCGAACTGATGAATATCAAATCCTTGCATTAGATGGTTCATCTTAGCTGTGTTGCTCACATTATACTTGAGATCACACCGAACATTTAATGTTCGAAACCCATCTTCATATCGTGTAACTCCTTTTTCCCTTTTAATGTCATGATCATCCTTGTATATCACCATGGACATGCCTTCAACTCCAATTTCCTTTACTGATGTCTTTAATTTCCTCTTCAGGAAATAACAATATAAGTACAATGCCCCAGTTTCTCCCATAACTTGTAATTTGCGACCCTTCAAGAACTCAACTGCCACCATTATGCTCAATTCCCCGACTAATGCAAAACTATTCCTTCTTCCATACCCTATCACTTTAGTGTACTCTTTAATTGTCCCCAACTTGGATAGAGCAATCACAGTAACTATACAAGTCACCACCTTAAGTTGTAAAGCTCCTGAACTTGTAATTGTTTTAAAAAGATTTACAATAAGATCTAGTTTCCCCATATTTTCAAAAGCCAAATACATCATATCCCAACTAAAATTATCACAGCCACCTTTCAACACCCCAACTCCAAGAATATAAGTAACTGATTTGGGATCTAAAACAGAAACCAAAATTGGCTCCGACACCCCAATTCCCTTCTTAACTCTACCCGGAACACCATATGTGTTATTGTAACTCCAGTCCGCACCATCAACAACTTTTTTATTTCCTTACACTGTCCATATTGTCCAGTACCACCCTTACGTTTACACCACTTCGATTCACCATCAATGATTAAGCACAACCAGTTAAGAATATCAGGAGGAACTCGCAAATATAATATTGTCAAACTAGGCTTCCAGTTAAAATCAGTCATCTCTGCCCAAACCCCAATATCGTTTTGAGTACATTCCAATTCCCCATCCTTCAATATTACCACCCAAACTAAGTGCTTCTGCATTAAGAATAACAATTTCCCCCCTGTTACTATTACTGTATCTGTACCCGCAGCAAAACAGAAAATAACTTTGTTGACATTTCTATAATCCTCCCTGGTTCTATACTCCCCTCCTGTAATTATTCTTACCACCATAATAATTTTCTTCTTAATCTCTTTCTCTCCATAGGCAACATTTTGGATCTAAATCTCATAAACCATCTCAGGTAAGCTCATAGGAATACCAATACCAGTAGGCCATTCAACAATCTCATCATCTTGTATGAATCGAACGCAATAATAAAAATTCAGGAAGTATCGAGTTTACCTCAATTTTGCTTGATAAAGTCTGTGTAGGCATTTCAACAAGCAATTTATGGAAATTCAAATTTTTATCTTTCCAGACGTGTAGTTCGTGGTCCTTCTCCACTTTATCCATCCCTTCAAGCATAACCAAGAACATGAGAATCATAGCAACTAGCTTGTAGTAGAAGCAATTCTTGTGCTCAATAATAATCAATTGAATGAGTAACAGTTTATCCATCACATCGCTCACCAGACTGTAATCATATCTTTCCTCCATTTTGACTTCATATGCTCATAGAATTTACTCCGAGCATGTATTCCCCTACCACTCTTTTTAAGTGTTACCTCAATATCACTGCCATTCTCCTTAGCCATCACATCTAATCCTTTCTTCAACCTCATAACATTCAGAGGCAAGGTCACATCAAGGCTATCAAACTCCTCCCCACCTCCAATCCTCGAATCCCACTGCATAATATGACATGGTGTAAGCTGGAAATTTATATTCAGAGCATTTGGAAGGCTATTGAAATTAAAGAACATACCCATTTCTTCGTTCTTCAGACAACTATTATATTCTGTATCATTTTCCCAATCCACAGCAATTAGAACTCCAATCAACATCATACACATAATTAGATATGTTCCTCATATATGTATGGGAATCAAAATCCCTTATAGGAGCACCATATGCCTTAATCAAACATTTCTCAACAACAGAATAAGCATACATGGGTCTAAACCTTTCTTTACTATAACTTTTCCCGATTCGACAACATTTAACTAGTAAATTACCTTCACCACACTGCCCCATTGCCAAAAAAATTTCAGAATTGAAAGAACCCAAGTATTCCTTCCCATCATCCCTTCTTCCACGCCCACACAAATCAGGATAGCTCATACTTATGCCAATACCCGTTGGCCACTCAATAATTCCATAACACTCCTTAGCTAGGATCTGATATTGGCTGTCAATTGATAAAGGTCATACCTCGAACTTGATTATAATCTTCATCTGTGGCATTTCATCAAACAGGATATATGCATCAATGTCTCCATCCTTCCTATTAAGCATTTGGGACTTGCCCAGCTCTCGTTCCTCCTCTGGAGCTTCAAATTCTCCAAACAGGTTGCTTAGGCCTTCCAGAAAGTGCTCATACCCATTGTTTGCTGGTCCAGTCACAATCATCCCTATTCCAGCCCTGTCTACTTCCTCATGCTCAGGCACTTTACAGTAATTGAAGTGACTCTGGTTCTGACCTCTATCAACACCCTCCTGTAGCCATACCCTGCTCCTCCTGGGGTCTTCCCTTCCACCAACTTGCTGTTCACCACGATAGGATCTCTGGTTCTCATCCCTCCTGGTGCGAAGAACTTCTTCCTTCAGTGGCTCTTCACAACTTTGTTGTATCATGCTCTGGGTCTTCTTACCCTTCTCGACCTCCTGACCATCAGCAACCATGGTCACCTTCCCAGAAACTGTAGATTCAACTTGAACCCCCATTTTTTGCATAAAATTGGTCATAGCGTCGTACATCCTGTCCACCTTCGTGTTCATCGATCCCATATTGTTCTTAAGCTCAGCCATCCCTTGACGCAGTGGCTCGATCACCCCCTCAAGTAAGGGTTTGGTCTCCCCAACGCATCGGTCGATCGTCTCTTCCATCCTGTTATCAGCAACCTGCAAATTACCTCGGATCTGTTCCATTTCGGTCCTTAACTCCGCGATGGATTGCCCGCTTCTCTTCATCGGTCGGAGAATCGTCGCCTCGCATACCAATTGTAAGGATATTGATAGTCAAAAACAACAAATTAACCGAATAGATGGTATTTTTATAGATTTTGGGTATAAATATCAAAAGAGCTATGAACCCTATTGAGCCAAAGGCACTAAGGCCAAAATACACAATTCATAAACGATAAACGAAACCCTACTACATCTTACTATTTATATGCCCTCTCAAAATTCACGCTCGAGCTCCACCGTTGGAAGTGGCCTTGCCGGAGAACGAGACCACGAGGTTGTGAGGAAGAAGAAGACCTGCTCATCTCCCATGAATAGAACGGACACATACACAACCAGCTCACCAATCCATACGTGACAACTCACTTGATTCACTAATCCACCTTGCCAATTCCAATTGAACCAAAGCCACAAATCCTCAAAAACGATACCGCTTCCTTTAATGAGGTAAGAGGACAAGTTTAACCCTTTGCCATCTTCGGCGATTTTTGGAACTCCACCGAGACGAGTTTTGACGGCGACTTTGCGTTACGCGGCTAGGGTTTGTGGAGGACAGTGTCGACTGTCGACTTAGGCTATTCGCAACATAGGGCCTCCATTGAATTTTCACGTTAACTTTTGAGTTGTCACATCAACACACCCACTTTTTGCAGGCACTCACTTTTTGGAAGTCACAACAAAGAGGCTTCTCTTCTTCTGTTTGTATTATTTAATTCAACAACACTGTTTATGTATAATTAAATATTTCAACGTCATTATTCAAATTTAATTATAAAAATTAAACTACTTTATTATAACATGAATTACATTACGAAAAATACAATTTATAGAAATTACATTACTATAAAATTGAAATGCATGATTAAAATCTCAAATTTTTCCTCAACTTCTTGATCATATCTTGCTGGATTTCATTGGGCGCGTTTAGACCAAACAATTCCATTAACATTTTCCATTTTCGAGTATTAATTTTTTCTTTTTGAGCTTCTCGTTTTTCCTTTTGAATATTTTTGTTGGGCTTCCGAATAGCATTAGAGTGTTTGTGTTAATACTGCACGAATTTGTGGCATTTTTAGGAAATAAAAAATTAATTATATTTCATGAATTTATTTTTCTATTTTTTTTATTTTGTATTATATATTAATTCCACAAAATATGCCCAATAAATTCGTAGGAAAAAAAGTAAAAAGAAATGAGACAAATTTTTTAAATCAAATATAAAAATGCGTGAAGTATATATATAATATATATACTGATTATACTCCATGAATAAACTATATATTGTATATAACTAATTAATTTTAAATAATTATATAACATTTTCATATATAATTGATCATATATGATATAAATTATATATTACGTAAATTAACTATATATAATGTGAACATTCATACAATATTAAATGATATATATTATACATAATTAATTATTAATATGTAATTGTGTAAATTATTTACATTTATTTATTATGTAATTATTTATTCTTACATAAAGTTAATTCTATATTATTATTATTATTATATTCAATTCACCCCACTCACTCTTTTCTCTCTCATACCTTCTGCACCCACTCTCTTTTCTTTCCTACCTCCACCCTGATAGTCCCCACTTCCTTCCTACTCTATGTAGTGGATGGTCTTATAGCCTCTTGCTTACTATCCGACCATCTCCCGGAGCCGAGCCATCAGATGTAGTTGCAAAAATGAATCATCCAGTAAGGTTGAGAATGGGAAGAGCTTGAAGATGTATGTTAAGGAGGAGCTCTCCGGTCGTGATTGAATTCAACCTGATCAATTTCATCTTGTTCAGATTTGGTTGAAGCTCGAGAACATCGGGAGGTTGACGTTGCCGGAGATGGAAATTTGCTGCTCCACGACTTTGATTTGGAGGGTTTTTGTTGTTTATTGCGTTTGGGTCTTTTGCTCAACATTTTGCAGATGATGAGTTGTTGGGCATATGTTAAACTCGCTCTCCGTGATCAAGTAGTCACGCGTTAACTTTGTTCGAATGTTTAAAACTTAACATTGCTGAGTAAATGTCATCTCTTACAGCACGCAGTCTATTTAAGCCTCGTAACTTTTTGTTGGTCAGAAGTTTACCTACACATAACACATATTAGATATCATATTGATGAACAAATTTGATTTTCATTTGATTTTGCACAAATTAGGGTTGCAGGTAAGATATCACCATAGAGGAAGAAACAAAGCCATATTTGCATAGAAGCTGGTAACTTCATTTTTTATTTAGAAATGGTAATTTTTGGGAGAAGTTGTGGAAAAAAGTGATTTTGATTTGCGGGATGCCATGAGAACAAGGGATGGACTCCGATACAAATGTCATTTATTGTACAAATCTTAGAACAAATGATGACAGTTAGATCTTAAGAAGCAATGGCATGGATTAATTACGATGAAACAAACTAAAATAGGGATAAAATAAGTCAACGAGGGTATATAAGTCTTTCCATAACCCATTAACTCTACCACTTCCTAAAATGAAGGGACGATAATCATGAAATTGTTTATAAATCATGGGTTGAACGAGTCATTCAACACACGTTCCAAACTCAAATCCCAAATTGACTAGTAATAGGACACTCCAAGAAGAAGACGATGGCGGTCATTGAAATCTGCGGCGATGAATCATTGTCCAACGGTGAGTTCGATCTTCTAATAGGTAACTATTCATTAGTATATTAGAATACATTTCTACTGATTGCATATGGTTTGCTCTACAGTTTTTCCAACAATCGTGAACCTGACTGATCACCAAACAGAAAACGAAGGTAATTGACATTTTTCAGCATGCTCTTAATATTTAAAGAAACGCTTATAATAATGGTTGAAAAGCTCAAATAAGCGATGTACTGATTTTGTTTCATTTCGGATTTGTTCTATAGGATCCCTAAGCACTATAACAGATCTTACTGAAACAATAGAGAAGCCAGGTATTATATATGTTATTTAATCGACAATTTTTTCAACAATTGAACCATTATAAATTAATTTTGATGATTACAATACCTGACTAACTGACAGATGAGACAACGAGGTGGACGATCGATGAAAACGGTGATTACTTACCAAAATGTCCCACATATATCAAACCAACAATTGGAATGAGGTTTCTTGATCTCCCTGTCGGTATCAATTTCTACAAACAATAATGGGAGATACTGTGGTTTCATGTCCCGGCTTGGCACCCAGAAATCAACAAAATCTGTGATAACGTTGAAGTATGTGACTTGTGCAAGGGAGGGTCAGCGTGTTGCCCGAACTACTGAGAATGACGAAGAGTTCCGACAGTATACAAAGAGAAGGTGCATCACAACCCGAACTGGATGTCGCGCCATGATCTCATTGAAGTTGGCTGCAGATGGGCAATATATTATGGTGAAATTCCTAGAGGCACACAATCATCCATTTTACAGCCAGGAACATTTCCAAGAGTTACGTGGCAATCGATCCCTAAATGACACGCAGAGACAATTCATAATGGACTGTCAGAAGGCGAACATTGGAGCGACAGCGGCATACAATGTGTGCAGCTCTATAGTAGGTGGACCTGAACATGTCGGGGCGACCGTTGTTGACTTCCGCAACTGCCAAAGGGACTTGAAGGTTTACATATCAGATGCGGATGTCCAAATGGTAATCAACGATTTCATTTATGAGCAACGGGCTGATGCAGACTTTTATTATGAGTACGATGTTGATGAACATGATCGGTTAACAAGGTTGTTCTGGGTAGATGGTCATTCGAGGATGAATTATGCAAAATGGGGAGACTGTATCTCATTCGACTCGACATACGGAACCAACAGGTAAACAATACAAAGTGTCATTCAATTCAGTATTTTTGAAATAAGATTACCTGAAATACATGATGAAATCAAAACTTTTCTGTGATCAATTTATTAATTTAATAATGAAAAAATAAAAATAAATAACATTATTGTCCTGTGAAGCATTTAGTAGAAGTATATTGTACTGTAATTTGAGAATCAATGTACAGTTTAATAATTGTGTCATTTGATAAATAATAGGTACTCTATGGTTTTTTGTCCCATCACCGGTGTTAACAACCACGGTCGATGTGTCACGTTTGGGGCAGCGCTTATATCTAAGGAAGACATACAGTCTTTTGTCTGGGTATTCAGTTGTTTCATGCGTGCAATGCTAGGCAAACAACCCTTATGCATCATAACAGACCAGGACGCGGCAATGAAAAATGCTATTGGACAAGTGTTCACAACTTCCAAACACCGTTACTGTATGTGGTATATCATGCAGAAGTTGCCTGATCGGGTAATTATAAATACATTACAGTAGAATGTTTTAAATTGGCACTTGATATTTATATAAGAATCAGTCACCAATATATTTCAATTGTTTTATTGTAGGTGAGAAGGACTATCCCATTTGCAAGCCCGTTTCACAGCAGGTTAAATTCAATTGTCTGGTCCGACACCATCGATCCAGTAGAGTTCGAGGACAAATGGATATCCATCGTGGATGAGTATGGTCTTCATGAAAACAACTTTATGACAACCATGTATGATATAAGAGAATCTTGGATACCTGCTTATTTTAAGGACTTCCCAATGGGAATGCTGCTCCGCACAACCTCTCGTTCAGAAAGCCAGAATAGCACATTCGGCTTCAATACAAGTAAGATACTCTCGCTAAAAGAACTCATGTGGCGTTTTAATGGTGTTGTGAAATCACAACGAAGGCAACATGTTAAGCTAGTTGCCCAATACTCGGTGGCTGCTCGACCAACAATGTCTGAATTGGAAGTTGATGCTTGGAACATATTCACCCGACCACTCTTCAACAAAATTAGAGACGACATCATGGAAGGTATTTTTTCATGTGGGATAGTTGACATAAAAAAAGATGAGACCATTACTACATACACTGTCTCAGGTGATAAAAAACAACTCTTCGATGTTGTCATGGATAAAGAAACACAACATTGTTCGTGCGAGTGCAAACGACTTGAAGGCAAGGGCCTTATATGTGTACACATTTTCGCTGTCCTGAACGCGGCGACAATCCGTCGCATTCCAAGGTCGTTAATAAACGAGCAATGGTGTCGTGATCCACCATCAAGAGTTTGTTTGTCTACTTTGACATCATCCACCGATAAAGACAAAAGAATGAAGAACCTGCTTCACATAGAGATATGGTCAACAGTTCAATCAATAATTGGCAACAAAGGCACCACTGCTAATGATTTGGAGATTCTCCTGGACGTGTTAAGCAAACACCGTGCATCAAAGACTAATTCAGTGAACCAGCAAACTGGAACAACTAGGAAAACCGTGGAGCAGCTAACGGGCATTCCTAAACCACCTGCTGTGAAAGTGTATGTACCGGCAATATGCAAGAACAAAGGATCGGGCAAACGAATGCAGAGTGAACGAGAAAAGGCTATAAACAAGCAACATGCAAAGGCAGTTCGTAAGTGTGGGTATTGCAAGGTGGCCGACGGTTACTCAGCACGAAACTGTGAGAAGAAGATTCAAGACAAGCTCAATAAACAGCTTGCTTTTGAAGGAAGTAATCTTTAGTTTTATTTTAAAGCTTCAGTTTACCTTGTTATAGAGGGTGATTTCCCATTTTAGTTTGGAATTGAATAAAATTTAGTTTGGCCTCAATAAATTATACTCTCGTAATATTGATATTTTTTCTTTCCAGAAAATCATTTTGGTTAAAAAAATTCTCATTCTGTCATTTGTAAAATTAATAAAAAAAATTTAAAATATAATCAATGAAACACTTTACCTGCAACCATTGAATGATACTGTGGTCTGTAAGTTGTAACAATCATCCAACTTTGTCTGATCTTCAAGTCCCACAATAAAAAAAATTTAACCTACTCATAACCATCGACACTTAGATAATCTCGGAACATGACACCAAAACGTAAAATGCCACCATCATTCACCAAAGAGAATCCCCGTTGCTGATAAGAAGGACAAAATTGAAGAAGGTGCTTCTTCCCATCCACCAATTCCACAACTGGACCCTCTATTCTGGAAGTTGAAAAAGTTGAGGGATTCAGACGAAGATGTGGAACAGTGTGGTGAGCATGGGCTAATTCCTCCCTAACCTTCATGCGCCTCTTCAGGACTCGGACGATTCAAACAGGGAGGGCCAATATCCACCAGGTCTTTAGCCTCCTTAACTGAACTCTACCAGTTCTGATGGTACTTCAGAAACAAACAACGGCAGTTCAGATGGGTCGGATGAGGATGAAACCGACGGTGATGCCGGGTAGAAGGTTCAGAGCAAGAGTTGTACGAGTCCAATGAAGGTGATAATGGGTACATGGGTGATAACGAGAAGATATTTTGTGTAATTCTAGTAAATCTTGCACTGTTATTTGTTGGTATTGAGACATTGTGTGACTTGAACATTACTATATTTAAATTTGGAGTTTGTGTATACACCAATGAACTGGTTTACTTTTGAATATAAAATTAAAATATTGAAGCATGTATGTTGTGCAAATGATAGATGAAACAAAAGTAAATATAAGCATGAGCAAAATCACAATTCAAATGAGCACATGAAAAATACTCACTTTGGAGTATGACATATTAAGTACAGGTTGATGACTAATCTGGGGTGTACAATACTATAAATCTTGCAAATTGTAATACGAGGTATCATGTTAACTAAGATGACATAGGTAATGAAAATATAACAAAGAAGCTAACTTTATTACTTGATATTAAAATTTGCAAGCCGAAAAGTCTTACAATTCATGAAACATAAAAACCCAAAAACTAAATGTTCCAAACTAAAAATATCCAACTAGATTGTCGAGGCATTCTGAAAAAAAACACATGTCACGTCGTCATTGTGTTTTGCGTCGATCTTTAACCTTAAACACAATGCCCAAATTTGCATAATGTTCAACTGCTTGTTCATACAAGGTCTCCCATGCAATGTTCCGGCCCCAAGAGATGAGTTTGAAGAGCATTCAAATCCTAAGCTTGTGTATCTGAGCAACCTACGAAAAGGGTATAACCAATTCAAAATGTATTAGGCAAATGAAAATGAAAATTTTCAAATTATATACTTAGATGTACGTTGTGGCAGTGTAAAAAAAACAACATACCCCATTGGTCCGTAACGCGGCCTTCCACTGTGCCAAACCCATATAATTCTCGGAGTGCCACATTGCGAATATTCCAGCATCCACCGCATTGAGTTTGCTAGACCATGGCAGTTTGACCATAGTTATCACTACATTCATCATGATTCTAGCAGCATTAGAATCATGATCATCAATAATTGAACAAACACCCTTTCGCTGCAATATTGAAAACAATGGATGAATAATAGCATAATCATATAATAGAAAAACCAATGTATATAGATTAATGGAACACATCAAAACTTACAATATTCTCTGGTAAGACACCATAGCGAAACCCTTCCCTCTGGTTAGTAAATTTATGGTCAAACAACTCTATGATATGGTTTTTGATGTCAAAGCAAATGATGAAGTATACCTTACCAACACAAGCGGCTACCGTAATCTGAACAACATTGACATGTTAATGTTAATCCGTTCAACAACAAATGAAACATGTTTGACATCGCAAAAATACAAGGAAATGGATACCAGGTCACTCTTATGCGCAGTAACTACAGCTCTACCCAACTCGATGGTGGCGACCTCTTTGAAATTTCTGATGTCATGCATGTTAACATCTTCCTCATGTCCCAATAATACCTGAGAACATGTGACAAATGTAATATTGAACAATAATGAATATTAAGTAAAACAGTAACCACACTAAAAGTAGTCAGTACAAACCGAAGCATCTGTGCTTATAAAGCATCGTGCAGGACCGTCGGGATTACGTAGTTGTTCGACGTCATTTAGGTACCTTATCCACGCAGCAACGACAGTAGGGCGAACATCTACTTTATGGTTCAATGTTTGGGCATCTACGAGTTTCATTGAATAACGACCATTGTCCTCCATGAAAACATATGAACTGGCTCGACAAAACTTAGTTAGACGATGAGTATAATTAAAATAATGAACTGAACTAACTAACATGTTCACAACAAACAAAAAAACTTACTTCATTGATGTGTCTTCGCTTCCAATAATATATTGGAAAAATCTAGACTCATGAGACTTAATCTCTTTGGTAAAGCTGGTTCTTCTTTTTGCATACGGAGACAGTAGTACCTGAGGCAGTTTTGGCACTCGCGCACCACGACCCAAATTGATACTAACATTCAATGCATGTTGTTGTTCCTCATCTTCGGACTCAGTGTCCGCAATGAAGCACTCAGAAAGGTTCTTTGGTTGGACAGGGGAGATGTTACAACCCATATGTGCATCATTATTCTCCTGACGAACGGTCGATGACCCAGGACCATCCACAACTCCATGATTGGGTTGTGGGGTCTGGTCAATACCAAGGTCAAACGAAGGCGCTTCATCCTGAGCAGTTGCGATAGTTTCCTTTTGAATCTCATGTGTCGGTTGAGCAGTCTGAGCAATTTCATTAGAAGATGCTGGTGCTTCGCCCTGTACAGTGTAATTAGTCTCGGTTCGAATACCATAGTAAAGGCCAGTGTAGTCTTCCTTCTTAATAATTTCCCATGTCTTGTCACAAGATTCCATTACAATCGGATCAGACTAGTAAGGATCATCAAGTGGACTATTTGCAGACATCTCAGTTTGAGCATCGATTGAAGATCTGCCCTGTTCATCATCATCTACCCCAAACCATGAAGCACCCATTGCAACCAAGTTACTCAATTCCAATAAATTGATCCCTATTTTCCTCTTTAGAATGTGTATCCGGCGTACTAAAAATTGTTTCTTAAAGACACAAAAATAATATTATGATTAGGGAATGTCCATAAACAAAAAAAAAGTTGATATTCCAATTAGGTAGCCTTAAAATTATACCTGGGTGTGGTTCATTAAATTAGTTCCAGTAGGAGTCCTAGGAGGCTCTGGACCGCTTGAACTGATGTCATCGTCCCCAGATGGAGGTATAGGAACTCTGTCAGGGACCATGAAGCCTTTCCCGAAAGCAAGCTCCTCTTCTTCCTTCGTGATCCTATCCAACAAGATATTGTCATTCCATCCAATGAGGGTAGGGTAAATCCTTGGAACAACAACCCTTTGAGATTCAACTCGGTCAAGATAAAATAGCTACATATAGAATACAGTAAACGTTAGACAATTGAGTGGCAAAAAATAATTATTTAGATGGAACAATGGAAATGACGTACCAAAAGAAATGTGAGGGGACCATAGAACCAACTCTTCTCCTCTCCCCTCCTTGCACTCCAATCGTATTTGGTTAAAACTAAACTGTCAACAATTGGTGCACACCAGTTGTAGTCACTAACCCGATCAGTATTTTCTATAGCTTCCCAAAAACTCTAGTTTGCAAAACGACTTGTTCCAAATTCAATCATAACAGATGAGAACATAACGAGAAAATTCTGTTTAAATAGAACTCCACCATCAACCTGCTCCCTCATCTTCTTGTAAATTACCCTAGGGATTATAGCAGAAGTAGTAGCACCATATTGTGCCCTCCAAGCTTGCAGACCAGGGTACTGCGAGCTGGGTCTCTTCGCACCAATTATCATATTGCCACGTGGAATGCCAAGAGTACATTGGACATCCAGCTCTGTGATATGCAACCGCTGACCATTGTGCATTACAATAGACATGCTGACAGGGTCAAAGTTATCGACCAATCAGAAGCCAATAGTTTTGGGAATCTTACTTATCTTCAAATGAAATAGTGCCCCAAACCCCATTGAAAAAATATCATTTTTCTGAGCCGGCGTCATCTTGCTCAAAGCTTTGTAAAGGCCAATTGAGATGATCTGGTGTGGAGTTTGGGAAGCAGTGGGCGAACACCTTCCACGACTAGGGGATGAGGTTGGACAGATACTTGTGCAGAAGTGGATGAAGTTTGACGTGGTAACTGAGGGATTAGGGCAGCATGACGGGTCGAACTTGGTGTTTTGGATACACTATTTCTTGACTTCTTCATAGGAAGACGTATCTTCACGCCATGGCAGTTTTGCTTGCACTTCCAACTCTTATGTCCACTTGAGAGTGTTTCCTTCCCTGCATTATGGATGGAGTTTGAAAACTTCATCCTCTTCAAGCGATTGATAAGAGTTTCATTATCTTCAGCGTCTGAATTTTCAAGGTTCATGACCATAGAAGTATCTACAGTCATTGCGGGATAAAAATTATAATTGGATATGATACATGATTGAAGTGAAATGTCATAACAAAAACGTAGTGAAAAATGTAGTACAACATTGAAAATACCTGAACCAATATCACATTAAATATGCATGAGACAAGAGCTCAATAAACATGTATGACATAATAGCACATTAGATAAGCATGACACACTACCGTATTACATATGCATGACAAAATGATGTGTCCAAACAAATGAAAGAATAGATCATTCAAGATAATGACACAATAAAACTACATTATAATGACACAATAAAACTACATCTCTAATGACACAATGGAATATAAAAACAGTTGACAATATATGATTATCCAGCAAATGACACAATAGAAGATTGCAAAGTTAATGACACATGAAAAATTACATGTGCATGAGACACTTCTAATATGAAAAAGGTAAAACTAGATGTGAATGACAAATTATAATACTATGCAAGCAAGTGCTAGAATGGACAATTTAATAAAATGACACAATAGAATATATCAAATGACACAATGGGAGATACTTACAAATGATACAGTAGACAATTACCGAGCCAATGACACGATAGAAGAATAGTTAGTCAATGACACAATAGTACATATCAAATGACACAATGGGAGATACTTACAAATGACACAATAGACAATTACCGAGCCAATGACACAATACAAGAATACTTATTCAATGACACAATATAAGAATACAAAGCCAATGACACAATGAAAAGAACAAGAAAATGAAGTCAATGACACAATGAAAAGAACACGAGAGAATAGAACTTTCCCTATACATGACACAAGATAAACCAATAGATGTACATTACAGAATGAAGCATTGCATGTTCATGAGACAACTCATCACATAACGGGACATACCATCATATGTACATGACACGTTAAAACACTATTAAACAAAAGAACAGTAGATAAAAAATGATCACATGAGCAGCAAACCGAGAAGTTTTAATGAGATAATGAAACATTCTATATTACAACACACTCAGCTAGTAAATTAGAAGATAAATCATGCATAACCCGAAAAAGAAGAAGAACAAAACTCAACAAAACAAAGAACAAAAGTAACATAAATAAACAAAATTAGATGTGGCATATACACAACCAAAGAATTACAGTAGACAAAAAAGACAAAAATTTGCGAAGACAACACACTCAGCTAGTAAAAGAAGACAAAAAATAGAAACATATAACAACAAACTTGATCAACCTGCTAATTCAAGCTTCTCTATGTGATGATTTTATGAGTGGGTAATTATTTAGGTTTGCATGTTGAAAAACCCCAAATCCAGAAATATGGATGACCCTAAAAAACATCAAATCAAGCAGATCGAAAATGTCATATGAAATTTTACTTCACCATACACTTACCAGCACTCCTCTTCTTCGGGATGTTGGCTATCCTCTGAGACTTCCGACCTGATGACGACATTGTAACAAAGAATTTTGATTGCATTTGATGATGAACTATAAACTAGACTAGTGTAGTTTTGATGAATGTGCAGACGGTTATTTAAGAGTAAGGTAGGAAGAGTGCATCCATCTAGGGTTAATCGAAGACTATCGTACAATTTTAGGTTACCTTTGATATAGAATCGTCCGAAGGATTCTAATCCGAATTGATAATTCAAATGGCGAAAATTGTGGAAATAATTATTATCAGATAATTAATCCAATAGTCAATTTGTCAATATTACCCTTGTAAGTAGATGAAAGGACCTTTCAGCTTGTATTTGGCTAATATATTTACATTGACTTGTCATAACAGTTTTCGTCCAATCAAGACCGTCGAACTCGTGATCGAACGGATGAAAGTCGTTCGAATGTTTGTACAGTAACCCCACGTTTGTATTCGATTAGAACCCATGAGAACAAAGACAAATGGACAAATTGGTCATCTAATTCATTCCCTTTTTTTGGGCTTTCTTTGTCTTTGGTACTTGTTTTGCTCTGTTTTTGAGTTACCTTTACTCCGTGTATTTCTCACATTTATTTTGTTTTGTAGTCTAAGCAATAATATTTTTTTCTTTCCTAGTAAAAAAAATTCATTCTTTTTTAGACCATCTCCAATGGTATGTTATATTTGTCTCTCTAATGCAAAATATGTTATATCAACTCCAAAGACGTGCTATTTGTTAGGCTATTTTAGCATATGCTATTATCTTCCCAAGAAAAAGTATTATACTTCATTTTTTCATTTTTACCAATTAACCAATTAACCAAATAAAATAATTATAATGACACAATAAAATAATATATTTTATTTTTTTTATTCTTAAAATATTAAAATAGCATATAACAAATAACATATAGTATACATGGTTGGAATGAAATACCATGACATAACATATAACCAAATAAATTTTATGTTAAATATAACGTACCATTAGAGATGCTCTTACCATTAGAGTCTCTTTTACCATGATCAATAAGAGTTATGAGAATAGAAATTCAGGGATTTAATTTTCTTTTAAATATTCGCATTTAGATTGAAACAAATTTGAGAGTAGTAAACCAAAAATTAGAGAATGGAAATAAGATGATAAACATTTATAATAAAAGAATAAAAATTATAATAAAAATCAAAGAAATCGGGTAAAAATGATATGGATGACATCAATTTGAAAATTTGATGAATAGATAAAGGTATTTTAGATATTTAACACTTTAATAAAAGTTTCCATCCAACATTTAACAGTGTTAAAACAAATTGTAAAAAACAATGTTAATAGGTATAATAAGTTATAATTTTTTAGAATAGATATTGTAAATTGTAAAAAGGCTCCAACTAAGTACAGTAAGTTGTAATTAACTCTTATAAAATGTATCGCACATCATACTTGATATGAACGGTATAGGCATTGCTCCAACTCCAGTTATAAAATGTCGCGCTTGGAGCATAAGATCCTAACTAGAAAGTGTTTAATTTGATATTTGAAAAGGTGTTTAGTTTAAGTCATTAGATACTTGAGTATCATATAAGTAGAAATATGCGAAGTACGAGTATCAATTTAAAAATAGGATACATAATTCATTTAATTGCACCGTCCATCACAGAGTTAAGTTTGATGTAAAATGTCCATAATAGTCTTGTATTAAAAAAATTCAAAAATTAAAACATATATCTTTAAAATATTTTTTTGTCACATAAATAATAAAATACTGAATTCAAAAATAATTTTTTTTTAAAAAATGGGATTTTCATAAAAATATTAAAAATAAAAAAATCACTTTTAACAAAATATGAATAATTTTGAAATCAATGTTTTATTATTTATGTAATAAAAAATAATTTTTTAAAAAAAGTTCAGAAGATGTATTTTTTTTAACTTTTGAATTTTTTAATATAGGAGTATATGCATTTTACATCAAACTTAACTCTGTGATTGACGGTGCAACTAAATGAAACTTTACAGTGGTGAGGTACAACAAAAAAAGTATAAAATAATGACATGCAAAAGTTGCATAATACAAGGAAGTGATCAGGAATATTCCTAAAAAATTTAAACCTACGCAGACATAATAGGATAGCAAATGCAGAGTGACCTCAGCTGTACTTTTCTACAGTTGTGCTGTGTGGACAGTACAAATCCCACTCTCCATCCAGTTCTTATTTTCCATTCAGTATAGTATTATCTTGTCTGCAACATCGTCGCATAACACTTCAGCCCAAGAGAATAGTTACTAAGAATACACGCACACCATACACAAGATATATACCGGACTTCATAATTCAGCCAAAAACTCTTGAAGATCTTCCATCTCTGCATTATAGAGGCCTATAAGAGATTATGATAACAAAACCGTGTGATTGTTCTACATAATCTATCTGATAAATGGATACAAAGACATCAATCCATTGGAATTTTTACCTTTGCTGTGGATTGTCCTGAACAAATCTTCCCCTGGATTATGTATCTTCTCTATTTTGCTCCGTTCCATCTCTTCCATCTTTCGCAGCTTTAAGTGCTCCATTTTTGCACGGAGTTCTGATGCAACCATTTTGATCTCTGTACAAACCATTTAACTATAAGTTCAAGAGTCATTCTTGACTCTTGAGAAGCATGAAGGTTTGCTGGGAACAAATTTTAAATTATATATAAAATGACAAACATGATGAACCTTCACATAAAAACCCATGAACAAGGTCTAAAACAATATAAGACTAAATGCATTGCTTGTATTCTGACTTCATCCTTGCATAGAGCAGTTTTGACAAAATATTATCTCCCTTCGCCCAAAGTGTAGTTTTTGACTGAGATAAAATTAAGGATTGGTCAGTGCTATATTTACTTTCCCCACATTCCCTGCTAATGAGCTACATGTGCAGAAAACCCACTAAATTGTTACAACAAACTCATCAGAGGGATACAATTCATAACTCATGCATAACTAAGTTTTGAAGAAGGAAAATGAACACATTACTCAATGGATTTCAAGTCCGTTCATACATTGGTTTACTGAACACATTCCCCTCATTTGGCAATATAAATTAAATCTAAGCAGGAACAAGAAAGTGACAAAAGTGGCTCACATAACCTTAACATACTGACAGGAATTTGTGGATGCACGTGGTCAGGCTAATTACTAAGACCCTATCTCAAAACTCTTATGGTAGCAGTAAAAGTAAAGATAGTATCACTTTTAAATCGCAGAAGTTTTGAATGACAAAGTTAATTACCTTGGTGTATGTCATGCAGAGAGTTCTGCTCATACAATTGTACAGACTTACTGATAAGCTCAATGAAATGATTACTTGAAACAAACTGTCTTTCTAATTCTCTGATTTCTCGGTTTAGCATGGCAGACTCCTTACCAACCTATGCAGATGTTTTCCAATAAGAAGATAAAATCAAGATGGACTTTTTTCAAAAAAATTGTTATTTGTTAAACTATTTACCAAAATATGTTACTATTCAAAGTATTAACAAAACTCTGTTGGATTTTTTCCAAAAAAATTGTCATTTATTAAACTATTTACCAAAATATGTTACTATTCACAAAGTATTTACAAAAATATGTTAAGGACGCACAAATATGACAAATGTCACCACCACATAATACTTGTCCTTCTATCTTCTCCCTTTACACCACATAATAATAATAATAATAATAATAATAATAATAATAATAATAATAAATAAATAAATAAAAAACCCTACACCTTATTATTCTTTACCTCTTGTAATAATAAAAACTACGCCTAATAATTGTATACCCGGCTGTTTTCTTATACACAAGTAATTATATTAGGTATTTTTTTCTATTTGATTAAAATTTCTTCTTAAATGGTTACATCTTCTATTTTTTTAAATTAATTATATAATTTATTTCAGGTAAGGGTATGCATATAAAAATTATCTATATCCATCGGCTCGTGATAAAAGTATTATGCTCAAACTCAACCATGACTAAAATGAAAATATATAACTAAACTCAAGTTCTTGTAAAAAAAATAGATAAACTCGACCTTTCACAACTCAATTCGCTTAATATTCACTGCAAATATTCATTCAAAGTTAAAATTAATTAATTTTAACTTTTAATAAATATTTTTTATTGAAAATTAAGAAAATCAGTCGAGAAAGGCATAAATTATCTATTTTTTATGTGAACTTGAGTTTAGTTATATATGCTCTTTTTAACCCGAGCCGGGTTTGAGCATGATATTTTTATCATGACCCTATTTATATGGATAATTTTTATAATAAGAATAAGGTGTAGGGTTTTTATTTATTTATTATTATTATGGTGTAAAGGGAGAAGAAAGAGAGACAAATGTTATGTGGTGGTGACATTTGTCATATTTGTGGGTCCCTAATATAGTTTTGTAAATATTTTGAATACTAACATATCTTGGTAAATAGTTTGATAAATGACAATTTTTTTGAAAAAAATCCAATCAAGATTCTAAAACTTGGGAATGAGGAGAACTTGGCAAGGCAAAAAATAAGGAGTTGTGAGAACTCAGGGAGAAATCGACAAAACTCATTTCGATTTAAATAATTAGTTATATACATATATTCATATATAATTCACATGAAAGACAAATAACAACATTAGTTACATTACAGTAAAGCAAGATACTTTCTAACAGCTTAATAAGTTAAAACAAAAACACAAATTATAAAACAATTTCAAAGAATATGTAAGAAATGACAATTGACTAACTTTGACTAGGTTTGACCGAGTTAACCTAGTGAAAAGTCGGTAAAACTGAACCACCGAGAACAAGTTTCAACACTCGGTCAACTCGATTTTACCGAGTTTTAAAGCATTGGATAAAATAAAAATGACAGGACAGAGGATTAAGAATTAAACAAATACTCTAGGTTTTTATTACCTCACTAAGATTTTGTCTCAAGGAATCCAATTGAAAATCCAAATGAGGATTATAGAGTGCATCTTCACTTCTCGAACTCTCACCAGGCGATTCAGACTGGGAATACATATTTGAAGTTTCAGGTATCAATTCATAAATATTTCAAGCAACAAAAATTACTGTTCCTCGATATCAAGGAACTGTTGTCATTTAAATAGGTACACAAAACTCTATTAGCGAGTATGTGAATATGCGTGTGGGGGAGAGAAGAAGTGGGACTCTTAATTTATGGGAGAAAATTAATTTCCTAGATATACCAAAAAAGTAGGTATCAATCATCTGGCTCCCAGGAAACACAAAAAAGTTTATCCAAGGCCTTTCAACCACAAGCATCCATCTTTCACACAACTTCTCAACATGATCAGAACTTTAGCATTTTCCTATTACCTGTAGGAGTGAAATGGTGAAGATAATTGCCCTAAAACTGAAGTCCCTAATAAACTATAGCTAATAAATTTCAGCTATTGAATCAAACAGATATTAATTAGCTGCTGGCATTAATGATTGATGATAGAATCTGAGACGGTATGTCCCTCTGAAGTCGTGTTTCAAGCAACAATAGGGCCTCCTTCTCTATAGTGTCAAATGATTAGTGAAACAGCCTACCTAACCATATGGTGTAATATTAAATGTTACTTCAACTTAGAGCTTGGTTCAGTAGAGGGCTTAACTAGCATATCAAATGATCATGAACTCTATAAGCTTTCAATAAGTATTCTCAAGGTTATGAAACTTGAACTCTATAAGCTTTCAATAAGTATTCTCAAATGATCATGAACTCTATATATATATATATGCATTCAGATATAATATTCATTACAAACAATTAATAATATTTAGTCACTTTTAATCACAAACTTGTCAAATAACTTACCACAATTTTGATCACTTTGACTACAAACTAGTTAAAAGTTAAATTACTAATTACTAACAAACATTACTAAATATTGAGAACAACGAACATACAATGTTTGAATATTAACTTCTTTTTTTTAAAGAGTTTGAATATTAACTATTATAAGCAATAAACAATTTAAATAAAAAATTATTTATTACTTTTGTTTTAGAAAGTTGACGGTTGATTCGAGTTTGACGAGTTGACCAAGTTTGTCGGTTTTGACCGAGTTTTGGTCCAAATTTATCAAGTTGAGCAGGTTTGACCGAGTTTGGCCGAGTTTTATAACACTGTATATACTTCTACAATCCCGCATACATGCCCACAGTTCAAGAATTATGCCGTCTAGCAAAAAGAGGGGCTGCACAGGGCCAAGCCCATAATGGGCTTTTAAAATTTTTAACTTTAGCCTACAATTTGAGGCGTAAGCCTCAACCGCCTTGATATCTAAGGTGCGAGGCGTAAGCCTTCACGGAGCCGAGGTGTTAGCCTCGGTACACAGATTAGAAGCGTAGCCTCACCTTAAGGCGCCTCAATAGTTTTTTTAACTATGGCCAAGAGCATGTTAAACTTTATTTCAATTTTAAAGCTTGAGTTGCTAAACGGAGGCTCCAGCTAGTATATCAAATGGTCATTAAATCCACAAACTTCTAATGTACATATGATACCTTAACAGTCATGGCAAGCATTGTCTACATTAAACTCCCTTGTTATGAAGTTTCAGTAAATATTAGTTCACAGACAAATCTGGCAAGCCAAACATAACCCAGTGAATAGATAGAGCAAACCTACATCTTTGGGTAGTGAAAAACCTTGAGGAACAGCAAAGCAACGCTGCAAACAATACTTATCCCACATACCCAGTCTCTTATCTAGAACTGTTTGGATCATATGGCGAATCTCCACAATCCCCTACACAATAATAAGAAGAAAGCATACAGCTTATATGTAAGAAAAGTCTCCTGTTTCCACATAACTAGAGCAAATCCAACAGCTAGCAACTAGCATTAGGAGTTACTAATGAAGAAGCATTAGTAATAGCACTGTTCCAGTTTTCTTAATATACATCTCTTCATCCATCTCATCAATGAACTATTCCAGGCAATTAAGAAAATGGATAAACATTTGTTGATCAATTAATTAAGCTACCATCAAAAGCCCAAAAAGAATTTGTAACAAAAGGAAATAATTACTGGGCATGAAGCTTCACCTTGTGTAGCTCTTCAGACATGTCTGTACCCTCCGTTTTCAGAAGCAATGATGCGTGTCTGGAAAAAAGCATATAATTACAAAATGGTATTCCAATAAAAACCTAAACACATAGTAGTGAAAAGGAAATTACTGGAGATAGAACTCAAAAGCCTCTTCAAGCAAATCATCAACCAAATTGAAGGCTTCGTTGATGAAAAGTTGGGGATTTAGATTCAAGGAATCAAACACCGCCTCAATTTCCATTATCGTATCCCAACCTTATCTGCACAAGAAATAATCCCCAATTAAAACCCTAGGAATCGCCTTTTTGAAATCCAACAATGAATCAGTTACGTACAATACCTAGACCGCAATTTAGCATAAATCAGAGGAAATACAAGTCGAATATCCACGTCGTCGATTTACACCTTTCCTGTGCAAACGAAGCCAGACAGGAATGGTGAGGACACGGAGACGGAGGAGAGTAAATTCAAAGGAGGGAGAAACTCACGTTCAAATTCGAATGAACCACGAACAATTTGAACTGGGCTGGGCTTTCTATTTAGGGTTAAAAATAATAGTAATTTTCAATTATAACACTAATTATCAATTATTAATAATGTATTGAAACTTTCGAACAACATAACTCTTTCGTACGAGTTTTGTTTCGGGCTCATAATATATCAAATCGAAGAGAATCTGACGATCAACAATTTTGAAGAAAAAAGTTTTTGTCTATATATTATTAATAATTGATTTACTTTTACTTGATAAATAACTATTATAAAAATATTAATAATATAAACTATTAATTATTAATAACGTTTTTTTACATTTTACTTTAACACCGTTAAGTTTATTTCTTTGATTTGAAGAAAAAAGTTTTACATAACTATTTCATACGAGTTTCGTTTTTTTACACTTTTACTTCAAAGTTGTTGATCTTTTAATTATATTTGATTTGATATACCATGGGTCCGAAACAGAGCTCGTATGAGAAAGTTATGTCATTCGAAATTTTCGATATATTATTTATAATTAATATTATTTAAAATATTTTAATTAGTATTTGTTAAAATAATATTCATTATTAATAAAAAAAATTATTTCTTCAACGTTGTTGATCTTTTGATTCTTTTCAATTTGATATACTATAAGCGCGGAATGGAGATCGTATGAGAGAGTTATGTCATTCAAAATTTTCAATATATTATTAATAATTAATATTATATGAATAATAATCAAACCGGTCTGACCGGATTTGAATAGAAGTTGGTCTTAGTTGTGAAAGAAGATCTTAGAGGTATTTTGGTCTTTTTAAAAAAGATTAAAAAAATTCATCAAAAATCTAACACTCTTGACGCAAAGTGTGAAAAATGTAATTAGTTGATCTTAATGTAATTACAACTGATTATTTAACGTGGGTAATCATGTTTCATCCAAATGAGATATTGTTTGAGTGATGAATATTTAATTAGTTTATGTAATCAGAGTTACGTTGCGTGAATTTTATTTACATGGCTGTAAAGACCACCGCAGCGCAGACTCACCTCACCACCAAATAACAATGCCAAAATAAAATATATACTTCGCAGAATCAAAGACAAGTCACTGAGATTGTTCATTGTGTGTGTCCTCTTGCTTCCTGTGCATCAATGTCTCTTACTCCTTGCAGTATCTTTTCTATCTTCATCTCTACTTCTTCTCCAATTCCTTTAATAAAACCATTTTCTTATTCATTATTTTACAAAAATTGTGGTTGTTTGTGTTCAAGGTTTGGTTCTCTGGGTTTTTTTGTATTTCTTTAAGGTTCTTGTTGGTAACCACTTGTTTTGGCTCTCTTGGATGAACATTTCCTGCTCCAAACCACTCTCTCTACAGTCAAAGACATTAAGCCATTTCTTTTCTTATTTGTGAGTTTTTTTTTTTGAGTAATGACAGTTGGCTACACTTAAATATGTCACGTTTCAAAATGAATACTTCAACTTTCAAAATTTCATTTCGGGTACCTCAAGTTTCAATTAGCGACACTTAACCCAATATCTGTTAAATCTAACTGAATTGGTCTGTTAAAAAGTCTAAAATGTCCTCAATAGTTTAGGTCTGTTAAACCGGTCTGATTGGTTCAATTGATGTAATTATGAAATGACTATTTTACCCCTAATTGAACAACTAATTTAACTAACGGCTTGAGGGAAAATATGACTTTTCATTATACAAATAATAATTAATTAAAAAATAAAGTTTTAATTGAAAAGAAAAATAAGCACTAAAGTGTCATTCTACCTGGGCAACTTCCCAGCAACCTGCCGAGTTGACCTGCCGGGTGGCACCCAGCAGCTTGCTGTCAACTCGGCAACCCGAGGCCAACAGAGGATGTCTGCCGGGTGCAACCCGGCAATTCCCCCTCAACCCGGAAACCCATGGCTCTCATGCAAAGGCAAAAACCAACCTGTCAGGTCCCACTCGGCAGGCTCACCCGACAGGCTAGTCAAATCAGCTTCTAAAATCGTGCATTTTTTTGTTTTTGAATAGATTTTGCCCCACCTATAAATACCCACACCCTCTACCTATAAATTTTCACCCAATTATCAAATTTTAGAGTAGATTAGAGTGGTTTAGAGGTAGAGAGGTGTGAGTGATCAAGAGGAGACGGCGCGGAGACCACTTGGAGGTAGTTTCGAGGTGCGATTGAGGTTGGTAGTAGAGTATTTAGGTTAATTTTCATATTTGTAATTGGGCTTAGTTTAGGAAATTGTATGCTTGGGGTTTATTTGGGGTTTGAAATTAAATTGAGAAATTATTTTATGAGATTGATGTGTTCACTTGATTGCATGCTAGAAATGATGATGTTTGAGATGGACTCGATGATTTGTACTTTCATTACCATGAGCAGCTAAATATTTAGGTCGGGGAAATGGATGAACGGGGATATAAATTTAATTGATTAAAGGTTAAAGTATTGAGTTTGTGAAATGGATTAAGACCTTAAATGTGAACTTAATGCTAACTCTCTAATGTAGTCCTGAGTTTAGATCAAATCTAGGAAGAGAGGCCGTAGCAATCGACCTAGGTGGACCGTAGCATTTAGGGGACGTACTTACACGATGTATCTTGGGGTTATAATTTGATTTGTGACGACTTCGTAATTATAATATGTGACGGGGATACAGATGTCGCGGGCACAGTTTACATCAACAGGGTAGCAACCTGAAGGACGGAGATTCCTACACGACCTTTAAGATGACCCTAATTAGGTATTTTAGTTAATGGCCTGACTAATTTATTTGAATTTGACGAAACCCTTGTAAACAAGAGATATGTTTGGGATAGGTCTGGAATTCTCGACACTTAATTCTGTTTCTTAAAATTGCTTTCCCGTAATTAATAATCAAATCCGGTAAAATTGACTAAATGACATATCCCACGAAATCCCGACTCCCCGATCGCCTCGATAATATTTGGTTTTCATGTTATTATTTACATTTTATGGGTTTGTTTTGTGTGCTTTGTGACGAGTTTGGATTCTTTTTCTCACCACCACCTTTTCAAAATCGACCTGACCCGCATAGTGGTCCTAAGCTCCTAGTGTTCACGTCTTATGGACAAACACTCTCCCTGTGGGACCGATAACTCCGGGATGTAATACTCTCGATATTACTTGGAACGACTGGTGTACTTGCCGAGCGCGTCAAGTTTTTTGCGCCGTTGTTGGGGGGAGTATATTGTCTAAGTGGCCCGAGGAGTACGGATCATTCTGGTGCTTAGTCAATTTTTATTGCTTTTGAAACAACGTTTTAAAAAGGAAGAAAAATATTGTATTTTTATTTTTGAAAAAAAAAATCAAAAAAATATTTCTTGTGTGCTTGATTGATTTATATGGTGTGTGCGTTTTATGCGTTTAAGATCTCACGGCTCAAGTGGCTTAGTTGCTTTAGACATAGATCTTTTTATTTCATTTCGATTTAATTATTGAAATTTAATATTTAGTCATGACTATATGAATACATTATTTACATTAGTTTTAACATGTTTGATAGTGCATCAGAGAACTTCATGGTTGCAGTGTTGGAGGGTTCGGCGGGTTCATGTATGTTTTTTAACTTAGTAAAACGAATTGTGTTGTTTTCAAAACTCGGTGTCTTCAATTTTGTAGTCTTTTGAGAATCGATTCGAATTAAAGGCTCAAAAATTTACTAATAATATTCTTTTTCGTAAATGATTTTTATTACTTCAGTGCGGTTACATTCTTGCAAATACTAGATAGGGTTATGCGGAATGGATTAACTGTACCGGGTTTGTTGTAGTAATGATCTTACTTCTATTTTCTGGGCAAAACTTAGGTGTGGTAGCAATTAAATAAAGTGGTTCTACTAGCACACATATATATAATTTTTATATATTCATTTTTTGGAAACTTTTTTATCAAATTGTATTACTATTTTTATAAAAACATTTTCGAGAAACAAGAAAAGTTATGATTGGTCTGTAATGTAATGTATTAAAAAATTAACATCATTGTACTAACTTTTATAGTTTTAACTTTAAATTTGTTTTAAAATACATTAGAAAATTATTTTATAGGTTGTACCGATATAATAAGTTTACGGGTAGCACGCGCATCGCTCGAGTCCTTCCCTAGTTTTGGTTGTATAAAGATTATTACGTTACGAAGTCTTAGAACTATATGAAAGTATTTATCAGCAGCGGGAAATTGATTATACATAAACTATATATGTAGTGTGGAGTATAGTCGTGAATACCCTAGCTAGGCAATGTATTTGAAATTCCTAAATGAAATTATTTTATTGGATTAAGAAGTGAAGACATTATACTTGAACCTGTTGCTTGACCACTAAAACAGAGTATTCAGCATCAAAATCACCGGTAGTAAGCAAGTCCCCAACAAGCCCAAGCTCCGGAAAATCACTCCAAATCTCAAGACCAGCCGTGTGATGAGATGTTTCATTGCATCTCCTTCCCACTATCACCAACTTATAGGATCCTATAAAGGATCGAATCATTTCGATCATATGGTTCCCATCTTCCACCCACACATCCTTATACATGACATTTCCGTTCCCGTTGAGATCCCTCAAAATCTCGGTGTCGAGTTTGGTTTCTGTGCTCGTTGTCTCGTCCGCGCCGCTACCCATGAAGTGAATGACGGTAAGAATATTGAGGGGCGACCTGCTCATCCGCTTGGCCAATGTTAGGGCTTCCCTGTCGTCACCACCGCCTAAGAAGATCATAGCTATATTAAAGGTCCTCGACGGCGTGGTGTGCATACGGCTGCCTATGCGCCCTCTGTCCACTAATATCCCCAACGAGCATGGCGATCTTTCGAGGAGGCTGTAGTTCAATGTCCTCATGGCGTTGTCATCATACTGGTCACCTCCGATAGCCCACACCCTGTGGAAGGGAAGGATTATAAAGGACGTGGACTTGTCGAGCGCGAGTGTGCATATGTCCTCCTTCATCAATTGTGGCGGAGATATTGCTGTGAAGGCGTAGAGGGATGAAACACTCGAGTTATTGTGCGCGAGCTGCTTGAACGACAATATAACATCTTTAGAGGAGGAGTAATCAGAGAGGGCATTGCATCGGAGCCCATGAGAGATGAACACGGGGGCCGCTTGCCCTGTGAGGCTCATGAGGTGAAGGGCGTACACGCAAACGGGGTTGTCCGCCTCCACTGCCAACGTGTCGATCAGCTTCACCATGGAGGATATATTTTCGGACCTGTAGATGCATGCAAGTACGGGAAGCTCCGCGTAGCAACTTGAATTTATAAGGTTTCTCTTCTTGTAACCAGCGTATTTTCTTGAAGGGTCGTACAAGCTCCTCACGAAAATTGGAACAACAGCCGAGGTTACTAAGATGAATACCAGTGCAACTGACAAGAATAGATTGGGTATAATCTGCATGTATAATTAATTGTTACTTCATATACAACAAACAACTCAACACTCTTTTGCAATTTTCCGTACATACCCTCATTTCCCACGTAATTGTATAGTCAGCAATGTCCATGAGTCCCTTTGAACTCAAAATCATGGCAAGTGACAGAGCATCCCTTGTGGGAAGCCCATAATTCAGTGCTAGGATGAAACATGAAGCTAATTTAAAGACGGAAATTAGAAGCATGAGAGCGATGATACTCTGGCTCGCCTTGTAATCAAGGGTGATGTTATTGAGATTGGCATTGGAGGAGCAAAAGCTGACAAAGAAGGGCAAGAAGACGTGCGCTAGAAAAGGGTTGTACTTGGCGTCCAAAATAGAACCAAGAGGAGGTCCGGACGGAAGTGCCAAGCCCAACATGTAAGGGGCTAGAAACATATTCATGTCAAGCAAATAGAACATCCCCGTGCAACCAAACGCCATTCCCACTAACACGAACACGCAATTCTTCAGGACGTGCGAGCCTTGTCGGATCACCCACAGCACGCTGGGGCGAACCACAAGCGCAAGAAGCGCCATGTAACAACAAATAAAGCCTAGAGTCGCGACCGTGTAGCGAAAATGCTGAGATGCGCCCGCTTTTATAGAGCTGAGAGTGCAACTCACAAACAAGCAAATCAAGTCACTCACGGTTGCGAGAGACAGAGCGAGCCTGCCAAGCTCTGAGTTGAGAATGCGCACCTCATTCAGCAAATACACAATCACGGAAAAGAGGGTGGTGGAGTGTATGAGGGAGATGTTTAGTAGCGCGAATTGGACTTCGTAGTCGAGATTGTAGCATAATGCTATGAACCATGTTGCTGTAATGCCCAAAAACATGGGAATCAAGACGATTAGTGACCCGAAAACACACAGCTTCTTCTCCATATTTCTTAAGATGCTCATGTCCATTTTTACTCCCATAATAAATAGAAAGAAAATGTAGTTGAACTTGGCGATCACGGAAAGTGCTTCTTCCACAAAAGTCTCGTAATGGCCTCTCGTTATGTAAATGGTAAGCAAGGAGCCAGCCTGCATAAAATAATAATTATTAAATACGCCAAGAAAGAAAGATATATCTAGGCACGTAGCTAGCTAGGCATATATACGAGGATTTCAGAAGTGAGCCTGGTGAATCCGAAACGACGAAGAAGAATGTGAAAGAGTTGAGTGCAAACGAAAATGGCAATGAAGCGCGCTTCAACCATGGGCAATACAAAAAGTTGTATATCGTTAGGACCCCAAAAGCCACCGTGGGAGCTTATTTTGGGTGGGTATGTATAATTAAACTCCAGTAAATCCTCCCACGCTTCCCTGTCCAATGGAGGGTCTGTTTTATCGTATGGGTTTGCCATTGCTCCTCCTTCAATCAACTATGCATCCCTCTGCTTTTGCTCTCTCTCTCTCCTCCATAATGATGATATTAAAAAGGAATTACTATTCTTATCCCCCATCTTAAATTTATACCTGTCTGTTCTATATTAGATATTATTGTGCTGTTACACAAGTAATATACAGCTTCAAATTTGCTGTTATTTTTCATATAGGACCTGCCAAATCATACGTCCCTTTTCATAAACGGAAACTCCCCAATTCTTGTTTGTTGGCGTTTCGATAGATGAGAAGTAAATATTTTTTGAAATTATCGAAAAATATAACAAAACATTGTTAGACCATAATTTTGATCATGCATGGTTTAGCACAAGTCGGTTACAAGAAGAATAAAGGGTGCAAGCAAGCCGCACGTTAATGGTTGCGGTTAGAAGGTTTTTGAATAAGTTGTTACAACAATAGTTATTAGTGTAAAACTGGGTCAGGCTTCACAACTAAAAGCTCAAGCTTATAGTTGGGTTTTACCCTTTCCTTTATATACAACCCTTTGATCTCATATTCTTTCCATGTGGGGCTTTATATTCTCAACACTCCCCCTCACGTGTATTATAGACGTGTCCCTTTTATCAACTGAGATCAAAGGGTTGTATATAAAGGAAAGGGTCAAACCCAACTATAAGCTTGAGCTTTTAGTTGTGGAGCTCGGTTCGATATGTGCAACCCAATTTTACATGGTATCAGAGGGTCTGATTTGAGCCTGTGTTGGTGGGCCTCGTCTCCCTGTGGCTCCGCTCCCTTGTAAACCCGATATTGTGGTCCGCGTAAGGGGGGGAAATAAATCTGCGTGCAAAAGGACACGTCTTTCTATGGCCCATGTGAGGGAAGTGAGGTGATAAAAGGCCCACGTGTATAATACACGTGAGGGAGAGTGTTGAGAATTTAAAGTTCTACATGGAAAGAATATGAGATCAAAGGGTTGTATATAAAGGAAAGGGTCAAACCCAACTATAACCTTGAGCTTTTAGTTATGGAGCCCGACTCGATATGTGCAACCCAATTTTACAATTAGTATTTATTTAGGTATTAGTATTTAAATTAGCATTAAGACACTTTTCTTAGGTGTTATTTCTTGTTGTCATTTAGTTTTCTATCTCTTGTATTCTTGTATAAATAGTTAATGTGAGTAGAGGAAAAACCATCCCTTCAGTGGAAATGTGAGTTTGTTGATCGTTGTTTTTGCTCTTAAAGCTTTATGATCCAACATTTGGTATCATAGGCCACAACAATGGCTAACAACACACTACAGGAGGGATCAAGAACACCGCCAAAAAGAGTTGGCGGTGAAAGCTCAATAGAGTTTAGAGATGGACTAGGAGATGTCCTAGTACTAAAGCATGAGCCAGACGGGTTCATCCCAAAGAAGTGTGAGTCAGACGGGCTCATCTCGGAGAAGTGTGAGCCAGACGGGCTCATCATATAGAAGTGTGAGCCAGAAGGGCTCATCAAGAGAGAAAAAGAATCGCGAAGCCGAAGAGGTCAAGGTCGTGAGAAAAAGTCGGCGCAGGAGCAGGCTCCGGCCAAGAAGAAGCCCGTGGAGGAGACGGCTCCGGCAGAGAAGAAGCCAGTTGAGAAAAATCCGGCAGAGAAGAAGCTCGCAAAAGAGAAGGCTCTGGCAGAAAAGAAGGCCACCAGGGTGGTGTTTCTGGTGTCGAAACTGATAGAGACGGAGCTGATCCGCCACCGCGATGAGGAACGTGAGGTGGTGATCGGGTCTGTGGCAGAGGTAGCATGTGCACTCCAGCAGGTGGGGTGGAGGCGGCAGCACATGTGTTTTGATCCGGCAAAGACTGGGCCGAAAGAGTACAGAAGATCTGGTTCCAGGTTTAAGCATGGGCATAGAGGCGAAGCTCATGTGAAGGAAGCTCGTAGTTTTGTGCCAGGGTGTTATGGCAGCAATGGAGATTTTTCTGGCGATCGATGCACTGAAAGACTAGGATGGTACTAAAACTAGAAGGGACGATGGAAAGTCATATGATGAGGTGGAGGTTGTCACTGAGGAGAAGAGAGAAACTATGGAAAAATCTCCTGCAGATGGTGTACTGAAGAGTTTAGGATGTTTTGTGGTAGCTACATGTAGGAACTCTAAACTAAAGGAGAAGCTTAATGCTGGTCTGAATGAGAGAGCAGAAGTGACCCCTGAGGACGGTTCAGTTACGCCAGCTACAAGGCAATGGGCTCCGATCCGGCCTCGATTCAGATGGCCCCGCTCGTGAATAGAGTACTCAAGTGCTTTAAACCATCAGAGTTGTCGGTGGCGGTGACGTGTCCGCGTGGAGACCAGTCATGGGCCGCGGGTGACGTGGAGGGTATAAGCGTTAGAACCTGATGAAGCAGGAGCTGCAAGGAGGGCTGGTGCTGGTGTACCCGAGCTACAAGAGGGAACAAGGAGTGCATGCTGCATGTGCTCTTGTAAAGGTGGGCGCGCAACACTGCTAGGACATGATGTTGGCCGTGGTGGACGACGAGTCTAAAGGCGAACCGGGACGGAGGTCCAAGAAGAAGAAGAGTCGGCGGAGAAGAAGGAGCAGCCGCCGAGGAAGTCCTCGCTCTTGGCCGCGGCAACGATGATGGGCAAGCAGCGTCTGTCTTCGATGTTCACTTCTTCAATTTTCAAGAAGAGTGGCGGCGACGATAAGGTGAAGGGCGTTAATTGTGATAGTGTTGTGGATGATGTTATTGTTGTTGAAAAGCTTGTTGTAGTAAATGGAGATCATAAGGTTGAACGTGAAAAGACGAAGGAAGAAAGAGTAAGGTCGCTCAAGGTTGTTGAAAAGTTGAAAGGGAAGTTGGTGGAGTCTAGTTTTGAGGGTCGGGATGTGCCTAGTGGAGGACAACAATTAAACTTGAAAGATGAAGAAGAGTGGAAATGGTCTTGGTGATTTTAATTCGGCGGGCCCAAAAGCATGGCCTAACTCAATGGTTCAACAGTGGACCACACAGCCCAATTTTCCAACAAGCCAACTTCAGTCCAAGGGACCCAACTAACATGAATCAATTTGCAGAGAATGAAGAGGCTAATGTTGTCGAGGAGGCTTTTGTGGTTGATGCTTCTGAGGAGGCAGATGTTGCTGATTATGCTAAAAAGGATGAGGTTTCAGAAATCGTTGATGCTGCGGAAGAGACTCTGATGAAAGAAGCAACAAAATATGGTAGGAAGAGAAAAAGAGGAAGGATCCCTATGGCTGAAGCTAAAGATTTAAAAAACGTGGAGAAGGAGATGGAGGAGCTCATGGCCCGACTCAGCGCTAACCCACTGACCCGGGACGAGGTCGCGGCAGTGCTTGGCGAGATCGGGTGGAGGCGCGAGGTGGGGGTGGCAGCGCCTGCTATTTTCGGGAGAAGCCAATCTCCGGCCAGTACATGGCGTGTGACGACGATGCACGAGCACGATTGGGAGGTTCGTGAACGCTCCCACGAAGAAGCTCCCGACGAGCGACAAGAGCGTAGTGGCAACGATAAGGTCTCGACGGAGCTGGTCGAGGTAGGCAGTGTAGCCGAAATTGACCGAGTCGAACCTGCAGGAGGAGTCTATTTCGACGATCGGTTTGAGAACTCATTGGGTATAAGAAAGCTTGTTTCAGACAATGATAACTTTATTTGGTGGCTTGATATACGTAGAGATGGTTGAGAACTTAGAACATGTGGCAAAATCTGTGGCTAGGCTTGCAAGTAAGTGCATCGACCCTAGTTTAAAGGCTTTCAAGCACATTTTTCGAGGACCTGATCTTGTTTGGCGTTGATCCACACGGATGGAGTTTTATATACAAGAAAATGGACGCGAAATTTAAGAAGATGGGGCGTTTTGTTTCAGTTAATTCGAGTTTGTATCAAGAAATGGAAACATTAACATATATTGAGCAGACTGTTAGAAGAATAAAGTGTAACGGTGGTGACTCCAATAGCTTGATTGAATTTGAGAAGAAAGTTGCATTGAAGAAGTGCATGAAGTGAAGAACCCTAATGCGATCTCGAATTTCAAGATTTCGGAGCCGTTAAAGGCGAAACTGGATGTTAATGGGATCAAGTCGATGTTCCTAATCCAGGCGATGACCTTTGATACAATCCTTGAGGGGTCTGCTTTGGTTGGACGAGCTCGCATCGGTCAGGGCAAGAGGAGATCAAGAACGGTTTATGGCCACAACGTGCATGGTAGCTACACATGGAAAGAAAGAAGAGGTGGCGATACTCATCGAGCAAAAGGATTGCAAGGTGTCGGGTGGTAGCTGCGCGGTTGAGCAGATCATCAACGGAGAAAGTGAAGTTTCTTTGGCTAAGAAAAAATGGAAGTTAAGGAGGTGCACGATCAAGATTAGGGGGAAATTGTTAAACCATAATCTCGATCGCGCATGATTTAGCACAAGTCAGTTACAAGCACGTTAACGGCTGCGGTTAGAAGGTTTTTGAATAAGTTGTTACAACAATAGTTATTAGTATTTATTTAGGTATTAATATTTATATTAGCATTAAGATACTTTTATTATGAGTTATTTTTTGTTGTCCTTTAGTTTTCTATCTCTTGTATTCTTGTATAAATAGTTAATGTGAGTAGAAGAAAAACCATCCATTAGGTGAAAATGTGTGTTTGTTGATAGTTGATTTTGCTCTTAAAGCTTTATGATCCAACAAATATAACTAAAAATATATAAACCAAAGAAGTAAAGTAGAGAAACAAGATGAAAAAACCATGTTTCATAGTGGTTTTATTGTAATGAGCTTCACCATATAGCCTTCGTATTGCATACATTAATTTAATACGATATCATTTTTATATTTTTTGTAAGCACGTAACATGTAGTATGTATCGGTGAGTGTGGCCATAACAAATTCGTCGATGGAGTCTACATAGTATGATACCCTCTTGATAACATAATGGGACAACTTGAATAAAAGAAAAAAAGTGTTATTGGCATAAGTCCAAAATGTGATCATATTCATATTCTTGCTTCAAGTGATCATTGCTCCCCTGATGACGGATAGCATTATTTTGATTGCTTGCTAAGTCGGCGCATGCCAATTATATTTAATAACTTTTTAAAGATGGATGACGGTAAACTCTTAAAGAACAAACTTACATAATTTGCACTGGAATAGATTCACTTGACGTCAATCTCATGACTCCACTTGAGTTCATGAGTGTAAAATATTTTTGGTGATGTGTGATTGATTCTATCTCATTTAATGTATCCTCTTATAACTCGAGTTATACATGTTGCATTAACTTTATATATATTATTGATGAGAGAGTATTCTTCGCCTCCTTTTAAGGTAGATGTCTATACTTAAACTAACTCAGGAGATATTAGCGTATTTTATACTATATATGCTTTGCGTGTATGTGTTGATCGCAATGGAAGAGTGATGAGAGGAATTAAAAATTATATTCATCCAAAATTTAATAGAAAACAATTTAACAAGATCAATATTGATTATGCTTGATAACTATCCATGGAAGATGTATACAGGGAAATATACTAAAATTTCTCCATTGTTCATTAAACTTTGGTGTAGCCTACTTGATTACCTATAAACATTAGTCTAGACTTGAACTCAAAATTATATTTGGGATGCCTACATATCTCGCTAGAATCGTGATCAGTAGTTCATCTTTCAAAGTTCATCCACTTAAACTTGAAACTCTTGACATCTCTCTTCGTTGATCCAAATATGTTTAGCTTCTTATTTTTGTGTTGGATGTTTATGGAAGCTCTCTATGCTCTATCTTGTGCCTTTAACTTTTAGCAAGAATTAATGAGAGACAATCTCTCATGAGCTTGGAGAGAAATGGAAGAAATCTTAAGATACTCTCTCTCTCTCTCTCTCTCTCTCTCTCTCTCTCTCTCTCTCTCTCTCTCTCTCTCTCTCTCTCTCTCTCTCTCTCTCTCTCTCTCTCTCTCTCTCTCTCTCTCTCTCTCTCTCTCTCTCTCTCTCTCTCTCTCCGTTGACCCAAATATGTTTAGCTTCTTATTTTTGTGTTGGATGTTTATGAAAGCTCTCTATGCTCTATCTTGTGCCTTTAACTTTTAGCAAGAATTAATGAGAGACAATCTCTCATGAGCTTGGAGAGAAATGGAAGAAAGCTTAAGATACTCTCTCTCTCTCTCTCTCTCTCTCTCTCTCTCTCTCTCTCTCTCACAACGATAATGGGTAACGTCTAGCATAACATGACATGACTCCCAATTAGAAATTAATAGATAAGGCATTATACTATCATCCACTTGCAAACTTAATTACGAGCATGTTAGTGGTAATAAACCCTAATAATCTATATATGGGCAGCCATGTTACACCGAATAAGAGAATCATATCCACCATCATGACCTATATTATAAAGGGATGATCTCACATAACTACAGTTGACTTGTCAGCTTTCTCACCCAGCTACAATTACTATTTTCTTATTGCTTTAGGTGCGCTAAGAATTTTTTTCTCACTCAATTACATTATGTTTAACTTTATAGTTAGTTTACAATGTAAAATGACCAAAATACCATGAATCATCACTCAAAATTTCGTTTTTTTTCTCTCCCTCCTCTCTTGTCATTTTCAAGAAAATTCATCAACAATAATGAAAAAGACCATCGAAACTTTGTACTTTCTAGAAAATGATTTGTAATTTACAATCAACAATTAATCAGAATTAAAATAAATCAAATCTGAAAATTGCCCGTGTTTTTGGCATTATTGGTTTTGATCAAGAAAACATGCTTTATGCAAATTTGAATTATGACATTATCATCACATGCATTGGTATTAGCAATGACACAATCCCCAAAAGTTGAGATTTCTAATTTTCTAAGGGCATACTCCTTATTCTTGAAACTTCCAATATTTCATTTTTTTTATTATTGGTAATTACATATCTGTACACCCGTCGAAAATTCATTATAGGATCAGTCACTCAATTTTAAACAAAAAATTCTTAGTCTCCCAAATTTAAAACGTTAATAGTTAAGTCCAAATTTAGTTAAATCTGACGTCAATATTTTTGTACTAACAAAAATACCTCAAGGTATAATTTTAAGTTATATAATTATTTTGCTTTTTAAAATGACCATTGTAGCCTTAAATAAATAGCAAATGAAAAATGGTTCAAGGGCACATTATCTTTTTACATGAATATATTAATAACTAAAAACACTTACAAATGATCACAGAGCCCTCTTTCTTCAACCTCCATCTCTAACCAACCCTTTCATCTGCCTCTTGTTCTCAGCCACTACTCTCAACCATAATCACAAAAATTTCTCCCCTCTCAACCATAACCACCATAAGATTTAAAATTCGAGGAGGTATCAGAAAACGCCGGACCGGATTAGAGATGTTACGGTGGCGGTCTTAATGCAGCTCTCGCACGCGCTGGCAGTCTCGACACAGATTTGCAGTGGCGGTCTCGAATACACGCTCGAGGGTGGTTCTGGAGGCGACGACCCGCGTTGACCGAACTGATTCCGGCGAAAAATGAGACCTCCGGCGAGTGCGAGGCCCACGCACGGTGGTGCCTCAACGACCGCACAGAGTTTTGAGTTGGGTTTTTGATTTCATGAAATGAGTCAGAATTGGTTTGTTCTACTTATGTGGGTGGTGGCGGTGCTAGTCAGATCCGAGCGACGAGGCGTGCATGAGGCAGTCCCTGGAGGATCCAGAGAAGCATCTCCTGAACTGGACTCAGTCGAACTTCTCTAGACCCTGCAACGGCTTCACCTCCTTCCTGGAGGACGCGACTTGCGACAATGGTCGCGTCGATAAGCTATCTCTCTCCCTCTGCCGCTCCATCTTCCCCTTCCTCTCCAACTGGACCAACCTCCAGTCCCTCGACCTCTCCGACAACGACCTCTCGGGTGTCATCCCCTACGACCTCCATCTCCTCGTCAACCTCGTCGTCCTTAACCTCTTCGAAAACCACCTCTCCGGAAAGGTCCCCCCACAGCTTTCCCTATGCGCCAACCTCAATGTCATCAACCTCCACGAAAACCTCCTCTCCAGACAGATCCCCTAGGAGCTCGGCCTCCTCGCTCGCCTCTCCTCTTTCGACGCCTCCGAGAACTGCCTCCGAGAATCTGGACAAATAAGAGAGAGTGAGAGATAGAGGAGGAGACTGGCAGAAGGGGTATAAGTGTAATTTTTTATGAAAAGACAAATTTATCCTCAAACATTTATTTAAATTAAGGGTAACGTGGTCATTTCATAGTTCTTGTATTTTATTTTTTAATTATTTACTTGAAAAGTCAAATTTGCTTTCACACTTTTACTTATATTGGTTATTCAATGAGGGGTGAAATAGTCATTTTATAATCATATCAATAATCATATAAAATTAAAAATTATAACTCGAGGGCATTTTAGTCATTACACAAATATTGATCTTAGATTTAACATAATTTGGACTTAAGTGTTAATGTTTAAACTTGTGGGACCGAAAAAAAATTTCAAACTTGGGTGACTGATCTTGAGGTTTCGGCGGGTGTGTTGTTCTGTAATTACCCCTTTTTATTATGAGTTGAGAGTTGATTTTTTAGGGCTAAACTAAACCAAACCATCATCCCAAAAGTCGATTCAACAAACCAAATCTTAAATTAAGAGAGAGTGAGGGAGTTTGAGATGAGGGAGGGAGTGTGATCTGAAGAAACCCAATTGCTTGCCTCTTGGTGTCGCAATTTTTATCCCAAATCTAATTTCCCAGCTTCCTCCGGCCGAACCTCCACCTCCATTTGGCCGTCGCAAACCCTGATCCTCTCTATTTGAGTAGCTTTGTCCTCGTTAGAAAAGTCCAAAACCATGGGTAATTGTTGTAGAGACGGAGGAGCTCACTGGTAAAAGTGGCACATGCAAGCTCCTTTATGGACTCATTCGGTTGGGTTTTTTTCTTTACTAGATTTATGGGTTCGGTCTTTAGATTTCTGGGTCGATTTGTTTTGCTGTGATTTGGAATTTTTAGCAAACTCAATGGGTCTTTCAGATCTGCCATGATCTAAGTTTGCACATGTAGAGGCAAGCTCTTTTTTGGGTTTTATTTCTCATTTGAATGATTCAAGTTTGAACTGGTTTGAATTTGAATTTTTAGTCTTTTTTAACTTGAATTTCATTTTAATTTTGAGTTGGTTTTGGGTTGAGATCTGAAGAATCAAATTAGGAAATAAGAGCTTCTAATTCCTTTGGATGAGTCTAATTACAAGCTTTAGAGTTTCGTCCTTTGTTTTGATAAATTTAATCAACCAATTTTAAAATTAAATGAGAAAATTCTCAATCAATGAACAAAAATTTTGTGACAAGAGAGGAGGGAGAGAGGGAAAAAGAATAATAGCATAAGTTTGAAATTTTGAATGACAATCAAGGGCATTTTGGTAAGTTCGCATTCTAAACTAACTATAAAGTTAACAAAATGTAATTGAGCGAGAAAAAAAATTTCAGCGCACATATAGCAATAAAAAATAGTCAATTGTAGCTGGGTGAGAAAGCTGACAAGTCAATTGTAAGTACGTGAGATTATCCCTATTATAAATAGTTGACTTGCAGTAAAAATCCATACTATTATCATCTAATGTCACAGTTCAGCTCACCTCAACACATGAGTGCCCACATTTTCATACAAACATCCCATGTCTAGTAGCATGAGACTCATAACTTCTGTATCATTAACATCTCATACTAATCATAAATATTAATGTAGGAATTTGTGCCCTAGTCCAATACTATTTATGTCTATGTTTATGCGATCATCAATTGGCAATGAATAAAATCGACATTTTATTACTAGCGCGTTGTAGTAATAAGTTAAATATAATTCGATCTATATCATTGAGTGTATCATCACTAATAGTAGAACTGTAGATATGTTTGAATTATACTTAACGGGTCCTTGATCAACTAATCTTCATTAGAAGTAAATAGTATGAGGATGATTCTTTAAAGATCACGCTCTACTGATCATTGGCAATGGGATTGCCGAAATCATATCATAGATGCCATTTGGGAATGGTATTGGACGACCTGACCTGAATATGCAACATACATATTGTCATGAGCATATTCAGTTTTCGTAGCTTGTCAGCGTATCCTTTGACCAAGGAGTCTTTGTGATCAGTATGGTCAATATCCGAGTTTGACCTAGACCTAATGTTATCTGTGATATGGTAACGGTTATGATTGGCTTGGGGACGAATTATATAGTTGATACGAAAGGCGGCTAAGGGATCTATCTACTCATACTCCGATATCGTAAAGGTATCAGTTTGGGCCACTTGATGAGAATAACTGAAAGAAAAAGCATGGTCATGCTTATGATACGGGGTATCATTTTCAGTCATCTCACATATCAAGAAACAACAATTAATCAAATAAGGGTGGCAGTATTATGCCTTATGATTAATCAGGATACTTAATGATAAAAGGATATTGACATATATGTCATGAGGTAAAGTCGAATCAGTCAATCATCATGATCATTGGGTAGTTATAATATTTTGCTAGAGACCACTTATTATGGATAGGATGAAACGGGGTTTCACACCTATCTGTCAACTGAGTCATGAGCCTACAGGGTCACACACAAAGGACGCGACCCAAAGTTAATAAGTGGAAAAGGTGAAATGAAAGAACCCACAGACTGTGGAAATGGCCATGGGTCCGTGGCGGGCACCATGGTTGAGCCGTGGTGGGATTCTGAGGTTGTTCGTGGTTATATGACCACAGGTCCATGACCATGCAATTGGCCACAGCCCCGTGGTGGAATCAATGCAACGGCCACGGGTCGTGGCGGGACCACGATGCGGCGAGAATTGGCCACGGCCCCGTGGCGGGTCCGTGCCGAGTCAAAATGGGAATTATTTACGGAAACGATCTCCGCAAATAAACGCACACCCTTGACCCTTATATCAGTTAGTTTTTCTTTTCAGATAACATATGAAACACGAAAAACGAACAAACGAATATATACATAAACTCTCTCAATCTCACCATTCACTCAAAAGAAGAAAAAGGTTCTAGCAGGTTTTTGTTCTTCTTAGTTTCGAAGCAAGGCACGTCCGTGTGGATACCGGTAGAGGACGGGTTACGTCTTAAGGTGCTGATTCTGAATTAAAGTCGGATCTACAAAGGTATAAATCCAAGATCTCAATTTAGTAATTTGCTAGATCGGTTTACGTAACGAGGTTATATTATTGTTTTCGCTGCATGATTTGGATTAGATCTCTCGTTTCTCAACAATTAACAGAGGTGATGGTATATGGACTTGTAATTCCCAATCACATATCCTATAACCATGAACAATTTCAAAATATTCTTAAAGGAAATCGTTTGTCATATTTTTAACACTTATAAATGATTCATTTAACCAAAGTACTTTTGTATTGTAATCTAATGTAATGAATGTCTTCGTAAGAAAAGAACATATATTGTCATATGAGACATGAATACAAAACAATTCTTTGGGTCATATTTAATATTCCAGGAAAGCAAGTCTTTTTGAAGCAAAAACCGGTAAAAATAACTTGGGAGCTAAATTTGAGGCAAGGGAAAGGTCTAAAAGACGAGGTGACCACCCTGCCAGTTTGAAGCACTTAAGATATTACATGTGGAGATGAGCTTGAGCCGAGAGGGAGTGAGCAAAGTGACGGGACAAGGTGACGACAGTTGCGCCTATAAGCACTTGTTCACAAGCACACGTCCATCATACCATAAATACTTCAGTCTGTCGTGAGGGATGCTCTCAGAGGAGGGATAGTCGGTGTGGAGGAGCGGTGAGTCACGTACTAAGATTGGGAGAGGCTGATGACGAGCTCGAATTGGGCTCCTTGCCTCCTTCTTGATACCCCTTTTTCTTCTTGGAAGAGCTCGTGGTGGTGATGATAATACTGGTTTTAGAGAAAGTGAGCAAGCCCTCTCGCATCTTATGAGTACGGGTATTTTCGCTATGGCCACCAAAAATTGGCTTGAAAACAGACATGAATGCATTCACTACCATTTAGGGCCTAAAAGAATCTGTTAATACCTTATGCTTTCAATGTAAATCAACCAGGACAAGTTACTTGCAATAATGACAAAAATATCTTTAAAACATGTAAAAATAGAAGATTTTGGGATTGAAGTCAAAAGCATGTTGATTCAATTTTGGATACTTTTATGTGATGAGATTGTGGGTACTTTGAAATGTTGGAGTAGAAATTGGGAGATTCAAGCATTTAAATATTAATTTGAAAGTAAAGTAAGTGAAATCATAAGGATGGAAGAATGAGAAAGAGGAGAGAAGGATGAGAGGGAGAGATCTGTGAAAAGGGCACTGTTTAAAAAGCACTTGGAAATATTTTGGTCATTTTAACATATTAACGGAAAAGATAATGATGAGAAAAATAAAAAATAAAAAATTTAGAGTAAGAAATGTGAAGTTTTTCTTTTTAATCACCCTATATTTAATAAGAAATATCCTTTTACAAAAATACAAAACTTCCCGTGATTTACGTGACGCATGTGGCAGCAAAAAGTTTTCCAAATAAAAATATAAACATTTGAAATACCCTCCTAAAGTAAATAAGAAACAAAATAGATTAGGTTTTGTGTGTTGTGCATGTAAATCCAGAATCTGGAGAAAATAGATGAATTCGAATGAAGGATCAAGCTCTCTTGCTGATTCTTCCTCCAATTCCACTTGTAATTCCAAATGCCAATATTCCAAGAAACCTAAATGTCTCTCTTTTAATTTTCCTTTCTTTCTATTTTTTAATGAATTAATAGAAGGAAATATGATGATACAAAATTTGTCGTGTTTGTTGGCAGACTCCAGATTTTCTCAGCAAGAAATTGAAGCATTCAATCCAATTCTAACACCAGGATGGGTATTAATATTAACTATCTATCTCTTTTGTATGACTTCCTTTTTTCTCATTTCTGTCTTTTCTTATCTCTTTTCTTTTCTCTTTTGTTGATGTACTTGGCTTTCTCTTGTTTCCCTTTTGAAAGTTTTAGTTAGTTTCATCATAAGATCTTTTCTCTACGCTGATAAAAGAAATAAATAAATAAAAATTGACTTGTTTTGTTTTGGCAAGTTCAGGTGATTACTGCTTTTATTTCCGTTGGCATTGTCTTCATGCCAATCGGCCTTGCTTGCTTGTTTGCATCGGAGAACGTAAGTGTTGTTACTTAATTTAATTTGTGTGTGTGTGTATAATGATGTGATTATTATGCGTGCAGGTGGTGGAAATTAAGCTTCCTTATGATTCAGATTGTGTCCCCAGTAATCATAAAGACAATAAGATTGGATTTATTCAAAGCACTAAAACAAACAAGACATGCATCTTGACCCTTCCTTGTGTATGTCACCTAAATCCCTACTCTTCCTTCTATTATGATTATGTACATTTTAACTCATTTCTCCTTCTACCAATCAACAGTCTCCCAAGCAAATGAAAGCTCCTATTTTTATCTATTATCAGCTTGACAAGTTCTACCAAAATCATCGCAGGTAAATATATATTATAGATCAACTAGAGAGAGAGATTGAAATACCGATGATTTGAGAGAGAATGTGCTTTCCATTTACAGATATGTCAAGAGCAGGAACAATAAACAACTTCGCAGCAAGGAAAACGAGGATGATGTAGATGGATGCTCTCCGGAAGACAATACCATTGATGGGGACGAGAAGCTTATCATTGTTCCTTGCGGCCTCATTGCATGGAGCCTGTTCAATGACAGTTATGTGTTCTCTGTAAAAGACAAGTTCATCAATGTTAACAAAAAGGACATAGCATGGCAAAGCGATCAACATACTAAATTCGGGGATGACGTCTACCCAAAGAATTTTCAAACTGGAAAATTAATTGGGGGTGCAAAACTTGATGGAACCTTACCCGTAAGTAATTAACTCTCAATTCTAATTCTGGGACATTCATTTATGTCCACTATTGTTTTATGTGTTACAGTTAAGCGAGCAAGTAGATCTTATAGTATGGATGCGTACAGCAGCATTGCCAAAATTCAGAAAGCTGTATGGAAAAATAGAGCAAGACATAGATGAGAATGAAGAGGTAGAAGTTGTGATACAGAACAATTATAACACTTACAGCTTTCAAGGGACCAAAACGCTTCTTCTTTCTACAGCAAGTTGGATGGGAGGGAAAAACGATTTCTTGGGCATGGCATACCTTACAGTTGGGGCAGTCTCCTTGTTCTTGGCAATACTTGCGTATGTCATTAACCCAAGGTACGTGATTAATTAATCTCTCTTGTCACCCTGACCTAAGGTTGAAACTAACCAACTTACTTCCTATATATGCAGGCCTCTTGGAGACCCATCTTATTTATCCTGGAATACAAATCCATCCAGATTTTCAAGTTAGGCATGCCATATCGCCTTCATTGAAAGAGAGGCCAATTGAAGTAATTCTTCTTCCACTATTACATCAAATTCAAGCTCAATGAAGGAAACATAAAGAACAAAATGGATTGCCAATAAGCATAATTAAAGAGAGAGTATGGTTACCAACAAACAAAACTATTCCCAGCATCCCAAACAAGCCTACTATTTGTCTCAAATTATATAAACAACCCCTTTCTTGGATTGTCAATTACATTCAACAGGTAGCTAAATTGTTCCCGCCAAGTAATGTAGGGGCACATGAGGAAAAATCAAGAGCAATTAGCAAATAAAACTTTATATATGACACCAAAGGTGTCAATAGGACAATTATATTGGTCACAATACCCTCAAAAATTTACTTCATATCCAGAGTCCAAGAAAAGCATACAAGTGTAAGAAAACATTTCTTTGCATAAAGTTTTTTCAAATAGACAAAATGGCTTCACAGTGCACACAAGCACATCCCATATTGTTTCAAAATTCAAATTCGGGTCAATCAAATACAGGACAATCTGGCAAGGATGGTAGTGCCCCAAAATAAACTTAACTTCTCCCAGGTTGTAACATTAATAAACTTGAGATAAATACAAACATGTTCCTAAATTCAATCAACCATGAAATATAAACCTAAAAGCATAAAAAACAAACTTACCCCTTTGGATCGACCTCAATGATATTCATCTTCTCCAATTGCTGGAGTACGTGACGATCGAGCTACAGAGCCACTGCTCCTGCAGAAATGAGGAGGGCTCTTGCTCCCTCCATAAATCCTTCAAATAGATTTTCCTTGCCAAGGAAGCTGTGATGGCAATAAAATGTGTAAGAAAGAAGAGATAAAATGCCTAAAACATTAGTATTGACCCACCTGCAAATTTATAACAAAAGGGCTGTAATATGTGATCAGATTTTGTTACCAAAGTGTGTATAGGGTCAAAAGATGTAACGTGGCATCTCAGAGTGGAATCATAAACAGGTCATTTGTATTTTCCTTTTCATGTGTGTTAATTGGATTGGAAAACAAACGCGAACAATATGGGCAGGCAATTCCGTACACGAGCGGAGAGAGAGAACCTTGCCGGAGCGCTTAAGGTGAGAAGAGTAGGCCTTGACCAAGTCGTGTCTTTCACTTTTGTCGCCGTCACCATTTTTGCCTTCTCGTTGTGGGGCGGTGGCTTAGGAACTGAGATGATTTACATTCAGGTGAATCAGAACTGAAGAAAGGAAAATTTCATGTAACCCTTTTTAGATATGGCCCACCCAGTAACTTTAAAATCAATTTATTTTCCGTTACTCTTTTCAGTTAACATTTTTGAAACTTCTGTTAATTTATTATCAAATATCTAAAATATTATTGCGTTAAAAAATTTAAATAAATAAATAAAATTAGTTTTAAACTTTTTGTTTTCTTATTTTTTATAAAAAAATATTTAATATAAAGTATTGTTTTTATTCTTTTCTTCAAAAGAATAAGAAAAAAAAGGTTCAAAATCATTTTTTTATGGAAAAGTATTTTTCTCATTTTACAAAAAAATTAACATAATTTTCAGAAAAAATAACTGAAAAAGGGTAAAGTAAAATTTTTTCAAACTTGATGGACTCTACAAGTTGATTTTAAATTTATGGGAGATTAGGTGAAACTCGATGATAATTAAAAAGAGTTATGTGAAATTTTCCATAAAAAGAAATTTGAATCAAATTTCACAATTTAAATTCGTGGACATTTTTGTAAATAAATATCAATTGTGAGTACTTTTAGATATCATGGTTTTAATTGAAATATACTAACAAAACAAAAGAAGAGCACGAGTAGCAATTACATGTCCAAAGCCTCTTTACAACTAGGAATAATTTCAGGTGGCTACACTTAAATATTGCTGTTTTTCACGTGGGTACGCCTAAAATTATTTTTTTCAGCTGACTACGCTTAGAATGCGCAAAATTTTCACTTTACACTTTTCGTCCAATTATGTTAGTTTTTAACGTTTTTTCATGTAAAATGACTAAAATGCCCTTAAGGTTAAAACACTTATTATAACTGGATTGAAAAGACTAAAATGTCCTCACCTATTCACCAAATGAAGTGTTCTTACTTTTTGCACAAAGTAAAAATAATAAATATATTTAAAAAAATCCCTCAGCTTGCACAACCTGCTCAGTTCTCCACACCCTTTTCAGTTCTCCATCAACAACAAAAATCATTTTTTTTATAATTTATATTCATGTAAAGTAATACAGTAAAATTGAACACATCACAACCAAATATACATACCCAAAATCATAACTCCTCCAACATTCTAAACAAAAAAAAATCAATGAAAATTATAAATGAGATTCGTGAAACCTTCAACCCGAAAATCTATAATAAAAAATGTGATTAAAAATCTACACAAACAGGTAGGGGAACGATGAGAATAAAAAGATGGTGATAGCAAGTGGAATAGGAAAGACGCAGTTGGTAAAAAAGAGTGAAGTCGTTCATCTGATTAGGATTTGACTCGATGTATAGCGTTGTACAAAGAGAAGAGCGGTGATTTTAGTGAGAAAGAGGAAAAATGGCCAAAGACACATGCTTGAATACATACATGTTTGACATTTTTAAAGTTCTAGCTTAACTTTTTCTCCGCCAAATAATTTGATTTGCCTTAACTTGTCATTGGGAAAACACAGTATACAGATTTGAAAGAAGAAACAAAGATAAACAACATTCAAACATAACCATTCGTTCTGCATTATACGTCCAAAACATTAACGGTAAACGCATAACTATTGTCTCCAAAATATAAGTTTCCTAAAAATGACCATACAATTTGCCAATTGTGATTGCACTTGCTATTACCTATACTTTTTTAAAGGAAAAAAAAAAACAGTTTTCCTTGTCTACTGCCCATATTTGTTTCTCCACTATTGTATTGTGTTGTTTTTTTATTAACTCTCTGTATTAGACTCACCACTACTCATGTTTCGTGTGAACTGTGAAGAATTAAAACACAAACACAAATCTCTTGGGAATTTTTCCTCACTCTTTCTCTCACGTCTGTGACCTCCCCCCCCCCCCCCCCCCCCCCCTATTTATATGTTATGTGGCCACCGCCGGTGCTACCAGCCTCCGGTCGCACACCGGCGGCTTTCTTCTCCTCCCTCCCCCTTTTTCCTTCTTTTGTTTTGTTTTGGCAGGCTGCTGGAGCGTCATTATCATCGCGAGGTGAGTGGCGGAGCTTGGATTTCAGATCTGGGTTGTGGGTGCTTCCTCAGGTGCGGTGGCCGGCGACTTCGGAACGTTTGGAGTTGCCGATGGCTGGCGGTCGGAAGCCTGTTGGCATGCAGGCAGCGGGCTGGGCTGCGGGTGCGGAGGTGGCTGCTGGCGCGAAGGAGAGCGGGCTCGGGTTCCGACTCGCCGGCGAGCGAAGTTGTGGCCATGGGACGGTTGGCCTCCCTTTAGGAGGTCCAACCCGGTTTGAGCATGTCTGCCGGTCTGGTTTCTCTGCGGTTGACTGGCTTTTCGTTGTTCTGTTTTGTGGCAAGGTGGGCAGATCAGAGAGGTTTTTGATATGTGGTTTCGACCCATATCTGTTTCCCTCTCCTGATCTAGCGCGTTTTCTTGTCGGTTCGCGGTTCACTACTTTGACTGATTTTCGTTGGGCTCATTCAAATATTCCCTCAGGTAATACCGAGGCTAGCATCGAGCTGTGAGGTTTCTATGAACCGGAACACACCGAGAAACCCAGTATTGGATGGTTATCGGATACCCTCATGAGAGATGCTTGAGAAGCAGTGCTCGCTGAGGTGTAAGCGTAGAATTTCCATAAGTTCCAAATCAATAAAACTCATGCAAACGAAGCGATATAAACATGGAACCACAAAATACTAAAACTGATCATCAAGTAATATGAAAATATACCTTTTAATGGTTGAAATCACGTAGCACAAAGTGTATGTGCTATCTATTATGTCCACACAAAAAAGATACTTTGTTCTCTCAAAGTTCTTCACTCTTTTTGCTAGAAAAGAATAATGAAGAAGAAGCAAAATGATGATTGAAAGAAGAGAGAGGGACGACAATTAAGGAAGGGAATAGACAAACTGGTAGAATTTTTTGATTTTCACATTCTTTCCCTTTTAAAATCTCATTATTATCCTCTTAATATAATTATAATAATAATTATAATTAAGAATGGGCTTAAAGCCCATTTAGCTAACTTTTAATTAAACTCATTTATATTGGATTCTAATTAAATGATTTAGCTAGACCGTCTCAACTCTTTTAAACCGATTTGCTCAACCATTTGGTTATAAACCTAGGCCGGAAATCATCCAATTCGCTTTTGGTTTAACCGAAAGGCGAATTCTCCTAATTCTCATACTTCTCGTATACTGACTTTTCAAGTCCATTTTGATATATATCTTGCTTAAACTGTGTGACCCTCTAGGCTCATGACCCGTTAGCAGACCGGCGTAAAATTATCATTTTGCCCTTTCCATCTTAAGTGACATCTAACAAGACATTATGATTACCCAATGTTCATGATTAACGATGATTCGATTTAACCTCTTATCGTTCATGTCACTATTTTTTTATCACCCGATATCTTGATTGATCATAAGGCATAGATACGTCATTCTTATTTAATCTATCACTGTTTCTTGATATCTGAGATGATTGAAACTTGATACTAAGTATCACCCGCATGACCATGCAATTTCTTTCAGTCATACTTATCAAGTGACCTAAACAAATATATTTCCCATACCGGAGTATGAGAGATAAATTCCTTAGCCATCTTTCGAGTTCACTCATGTAACTTATAACTAAGTCAATCAAAACCCTTATAGCTACCCTTTTACAGGTAACATTAGACTAAGTCATACTAAGATACTTATTACATAGTGACCACAAAGACTCGTCGGTCTATGGATACAATGACAAACTATGATATATGAGTATGCTCATGACAGTATTTATGCTACATACTAACTATCGGGTCGTCCAATATCATTCTTTGAATGACATCTATGATCTAGCTTAGCTGACCAGGGAACAATTAAATATGATTCGTTAAGATTTGCAATTCTACTATTAGTGACGAGACATATAATGGTACAGATCAAATCATATCTAATATATTACTACAACACATTAGTCCATAATGTCGTTTTATTTATTCTGAAAGATGATAAAACATTAACTTGTAGATGACTTATTCCATTGGGTTAGGGCACAACTCTAACTGTAAGGGCTCAGATGAAAGAATGTCTTCCTGAGGAAGGCGGATTGGAGGGTTTAGTGACGGTGTTTGTGGGTTTAGTTGTTTTTTATTGGTATGTGGAGTGTAATTTGTTTAGTGGTTATCGGTGTATCCGACATTGTTTTCCTTTGTTTAGTGTTGTTAGTTTCGGGGGTCGGTTTCTCTGACATGGTTACCTGAAGTTTATCCAAAGAGGTAGGGTGTCATTAAATTTGTCTTTTATTGTTTACTTGTAAACTGTACATAGGTGATGCTCCACTTTCGTGTGTGAAGCTCATTTTCGCTCGTGATATCATATGAACCTTTTGTTTGCTTTAAAAGAAACACTAAAACACAATATATTAATAGAAATAAATTTCAAAGCATTGTGTAAATGATAGAAATCTATTTGTATACACATCAACAAGTTACAATAATAAACTTACAGTTCTTACCATTCTTCAGTCTGTCTCCAATCTTTTTGTGTTAGCATAATACATATTCCATCTATAATTAGAACATACTACATATTTAACAAATTTTACATCATTAAATAAGAAATAGTTATTGCAGAAAAACTTACAACACGAACAAATTTCTGTTGGGCTTCTCTACACTCTAAAGCCAATCTACTATGTTATTCTTCCAAACTTTGTTTACTTTTTAGAACCTTACACCACAGTTAAATAGACTTTACTTACAGCATGAGTCGATCTTTCTTCCATATCATTAAATGACATGACATATTCATCTCATATTCATGTAATGAAGTTTTGGTAGTGCCAAGGCTACAATTAATATGGCGGCAATTTTGAACCAATTCCATGAAGACAATAAAATTTCCGAACAGTCTCATTTAAACACAAGTACAAAACACAAACTATAAATGCATAAATAACGTGAAATTATTTTACTAAAACAAACACATAAATCTAAAGAGATTGCAATTTAATTTAAAATACTATTTTTTTCCTTGAAGAGGCGTCGAGTTCTCTTTCTGCAAGTTAATATTAAAATGAACAGTTCAAATTATGTATCCAGCGAACACAAAAAACACTTTACCAAGCAATGAGAACATGCTGGACACCTTGGGAAGCGCGAGCTGCCGAGAAATTCCCGCCGGACAGAGAAGCTGTCGTAAGAAGAAAAAGGTACTTTAGTTTGACAACATTTACTTAAAACTCGTGAGTAAAAGAAAAAAAATAGCTTACATGAATAACATATAGTGTGGTAGTAAAAAATAATCAAAACAATGAATATCAAAACCACTAACATAGTTGTGCTAAAGGATTAATAGTTTGTCCGACAAATGAAGGAACAAGTAGCAGACATCCAGATTTTCTTAGCAATCACACAGAATGAATAACATATAATGTGGTAGTCAAAAGTAATCAAATCAATGAATATCAAAACCACTAACTTAGTTGTGCTGATGGATCAACAGTTTGTCCGACAAATGAAGAAACAAATAGCAGACATCCAGATTTTCTCAGCAATCACACAGAATCATTATAAAACTAAATTTTGACGATTAAGCTAAAGTGAAACTGAAAGCTCAAAAATTCTATTACCTACCTACCTGAAGCCAGCGCTTCTCTTCTCTTCTCATTGTGATGGTCAAATTAATTAATTTTTTGTGTCTACCTGCCGGAATAGTTATTCTTCAATTATGAATTTTTTTTTGTCAGAAATATTTACTTTTATTAATGCATACCCAATCAGAGAGCAAAAAACACTAGCAAGTAGCAAGACAAGCTAGTGAGACAAAGAAGTAGCTTTCCAAAGTATTAAAACCAAAAAGACTCCAGTAAACACCAACTATGAATTTGAAAAATACTATACGGTTCAAACTCCGTTCCGCAAAAGAAGCCTCCCAAGCTCCATCAACATCCAGAGCTAACATTAAAAACGTAAAAAACTGAACCTTCCCCACCACCTCTTCCGGTTTCGGTGACACCGCCACACCATTAAAGACTGTTATTACAAGCCCGTCATAAATACGAGCCAACCATAAACACCATAGTCTCACAAAGAAACGCCGAATCCATGCCTTGATCATGTGCCAATTTCTACCCAACAAGAGACCCCTTCAACCTGATAAAAACATCATTTTATCATATGGAAGCACCAAACTAATACACCACCACCCAAGATACTTAACATCAATTATAAATTAGTCATGAAACTAAATCGTTCTTCTGGATTTGCTAACATCTCAAACACCAACTATACTTAACATCAATTATACGTCCTCAGAGATCCAACTTCTTCAACATGCTTCTTTGCTGATAGGAAAACCTTTTCAACCTGCTTCTCAAACCGTTATCCCGTCATCTCACTGAAATAAAGAGAGTGTAAATTATATAATAATAAAAAATTCATTGCAATAACTTCCTAATCCAAGTTCAACACTAATATCATGATGTATAAGATATTAAAAATCATAAAATTTCTCATTCAGATGTAAACATGGGTTTCATGTTTGGGGGAAAATACTATCTGCAATGAATTTCAATTTGTACAATGCTAAAAAATATGTAACTAAAAACCATATCAAAATCTCATCCACTTCAGATAGCCAACGCCGCTGTCTCATTTTGCAAAACAAATCGACTTTCTTAGACCATACCCAATCGAAGAGAACAAATATATATATTACTAACAAACATATGACATCATAATTATTGCAGCAAAATCCAAACACACAATCGTTAACATAATCCAAACCCTTCCTACCAATTATTGCAGCAAAATCTCTCGTTGGCCTCATGAAGGAAATGAACTCACAATTAATTAGCAAACAAAAAAAGTATAACCAGCTATAACAATAAACAAACTGAAATGCTATTATTTAATCTACAAAACATAAAATCTTACCATTACCCGCACCACAACTACACAATTTTCCTTACCTGCAACAAACACACAATCGATCCAAAACACTCATTTGTCTTTACGGTTAATAAAAAAATCAGAAAAAAATCTCAAAAGTATCCAACTCCACAAGCTACACACAACACATAATTGATGAACAAACACAACAACACATAAAAATCTTGCCATTACTCGCACTACAACAACACAATTCTCCAACCTACAACAAACACACAATCAACTGTACCGAAAAAATTATTCGGATAACCCCACAAAGACAACGATGTATATCCAACAGAATACATGAAAACAAAAACTGAACAAACGAAACGAAAAATAACAGCACATGAATGAACGAATACGATCCAAATCATAAAAATGGTATCAAGCAGATAACAAGACAATTGCAAGAGCCAATAACTAACACATGTAACTTTAGAAAGATACCTAGTACATCGTAAACTCAGTTTTCTTGTCAAGTACATAAAAAATATGCAAAGTCTAATTAAATGTGTTAAGCAAGTAACAAAACTTATAAGTTTGAAATCTAAAGTTGCTTCGATTGATTTAGCCAAAAAAAAATTAAGGACTAAACTGATAAAAGGTTACCATTCAGATTTGGCTTCCTGCATATTCAGCGGCAATGCGGCAAGGGCTTTAGAGGTGTTCTGATCAACAATCTCAAGCACGAGTTTTTTTCCCTCAAACAGATCCCACAATTCATGAAAATACATTAAACATATAGATATTTTAATAGGACCACATTTATAAGAATCAGTTCCCTTTAATAGCCGCATTCATTTAACCGCGCAATTCAGAAATTTGGAGTCCAATATGCCACTTGAATCCAACTCCCAAACCATAAGTACTACTTCAAGCAAACATAAGAGCTTGCACACATCCAACTAAAACTCGAAAGATCACGAAAACAATGTATTTGAATGTGTGTGTTAAAACATTTAACAAATAGATTTACAACCAATTGAAAGGCCAAAGTACATGTCTGATACAACCATGCATCGTGAACAAGGTCACGCATATCCATACCAGCCTTGTACCCAGTTAAGCTGTCCCTGGAAGGATTGATAGCATGCCGCATTAACACTTTCTTCAGCTTAGGGTTTCCAAATATTAGACAGACAAATTGCGTCACTTAAAATTGTTTGGCACCGTGTTTTCTGTGTTTGCCTCGTAGCCCTTTCTAGGTTCCAAATTGGTTTTAATTCTGGTGTGTAATGTGATACTTTTTGTTCATTAGATTATTTTTTTGTTATCCTAAGCAGTAGAGTGCTTAAATCCAACCCTGTAAAATCAGTTATAAGTCTAGCTCAATATGTTGAAACATGCATATCAAATATATTTACCTTGATGTTGTTGGAAGGACTTTTAGAACCCAAAAATTGCCTTCATGTTCCATGAGTTTGCAGCTTTTGAGCTCTCAGAATCTGACATATTAATGAGGTTCTGCAGGTATAAGCAGAAAATAGGGGTTACAAAAAATCAATGCACAAAAATACATGGTATAAATAATAAAGCTCAGAGATATTTTCAGCTAATTATACGGGAAAATTCCAATTCAGAGCCTAACAAGTAAAATATGAGTCCAAGTAAGAGAGTGTACAAATGTCAATATTGTATCTTTGTATGACTCCTACTGCTTTGTAGATTGAAATATGTTGGACCTACATGTCTATGCTCCGTTTGCAATTGCAAATATCCCATCAGATTACACACAAAAGTTACACATTATAACTATAAGAAAATTATCAGTAATAACTATAAAGTAGACAGCTAATGCTATAACCGATGACAAGATAGACAACCTAAACCATAACCACCTATGAAATAGGGGCCTTAAAGATATCTCCATATCGAGCACATAATGATACCACAGTACACCAAATTTAATAATGTAAAGAATAAATTTATATATTGTCTTTCCATAGTTATATGCAATAAAAGGAACCATTAAGCCACTACCCAACCTATATCTGTGGTGTTGCCTCAAGTTCACAAATCACAAATACTGGGCATATCAGGCCGTATACATATTGGTATCAGTATGGACATTGTTTCAGAATGGGTACTTCATCAGATTTGGAGTACTGGGGTATCACAGATAACCAGTCTTTATAAAAATCTATTATCTGACTATAGATATAACTTATAAGACCACTCTCCAATTTGACTTATAAAAATTAAGTGGATGCAGTAGAATTAGCTTCTCAAGATTAAAAGAAAGTAAAAATGGTCTTAATTGATATAGATTATTGATCAATTCGCCTTCTCCACACGATATAAGTGAAAGGGCGTGAGCAGGGGATAGTACAACTTCTCCCCTTATTCCTTCAAAGAAGGTTCCCTAAGACCATCAACCACACAATAAGAAAATACTAAATTGATATTCAAACTGATTAAATTTTAGCAAAGGAACACCATATCATCGAGAGGCCCTTATAAAACCACTGGTCAGAGTAAGTCATGCAAGGAAGTTTATGGAATATTGTCAAAACATGCAACATTGCCATCAAACAAAAGCAAGTTTGAAGTTGATGTGAAGAGTTGCACTGATAACAAGTAGTACGTCTCGCGCTGGATTCAACAGGTCATTGACAATTTGAAAAATATAGAACCTTAACGATAGTAATATCATCAGAAGAAAAAAAACTCAAAAGCAGGAGTCCCGTACCTGTTAGGATCGTTCTCGGCCAAAGAGGGCCGAGAGAAAGTCGAGCATGAGGCCTCCGCCACCGTCGGCTCGCCAGAAATAAGAAATCGAAAGTCCTACAATTGGAAATGAGCATCAATCTATCGATTATTTTCATATGAATCAGATTGAAGAAATTGTGAAAATTTTGATTTATATAAACACAGAGGATGGTGGCTGCAAAAAAATTATAAACAAACAACAATCCGGCGAAAGTAAATATAGCCCACCGACAAACCACGGCCGAAATCGAACAAAATTGCACAGGAAAAATAAAACTCACCTAACGTACCTCTCCTCCCTCTAACAACCACCAACCTCGAACTTCACAGCCTCTCTCACCAGATATTACAGAAAAACAGAAAGGAAAATAGAAAAAGGCCAGAGAAACCAAAAGGCACAGGCGAGGGCAAACCAAAAATGCCGACTACCCTATTTTTATGAGAGGGAGCGCCACCAAAATCAAAATTCAGAGATGCACATATAAACGGAAAAAACGGACACCAATTACACACAATCTTTACTCATTTTATACAAAATATAGAAATAGATTTGAATGAGATTCACAACTTACTATTTTATTTTATTTTATTTAAATATATATAAGGATATTTTGTATCTTTATGTTATTAAATTAGTCTTCTATCCTTCCTTCTCGGGCCTACAACCTAGCTTAGGCGCGAATGAAGAAGGGAATGATGCACGTGATGTTGAGGTGTCGAGTGGTAAAACTCGTGTGGGACGACAGGCTCCTCAGGGGAATACGCGACAAAATGGGACCGGCTCCAGCTCTCTTAGCCCGGTGTTCTTGGGTGGATGGAGAGAAAGAGGCAAGTTTATGGGCTTTTACGCTATGGGCTATTTGGAAGGCAATGAATAATTTAGTCTGGAATAAGGAGGTTTTCCATCCGCCAAGAGTAGCGGCAATTGCGAAAGGGTGCCGAAGAGTTTGGGCAGCTACAAATCACCAAAAGGACGTCTCCAGAGATGAACCACTCGTGACATCATCTTCACCAGACTAGGTCCCACCACACCCTGGAAAGCTAAAAATAAACGTGGATGGGGGAATAGCCGCAGAAAGTGGACTCTGGAGTATAGGTATTATCTGTAGGGATCACGAAGGTCGAGTTGTGGACGCACTGTGCAGACGGTATACGGGACATCTCCAGCCCGATGAGGTGGAGGCCGTAGGAGTCAGTGAAGCGATATCTTGGGCGAAAGGGAAGCGCTGGAGTGCGGTGGGAATCGAGACGGATTGTCTTCGGGTGGTAAACCAGGCCAACAGAGAAGAACAATTGAAAAATATGTTCGGGGGTATTATCTTCGACTGCAGGCGTCTCCTAACAGCCCTCGGGGCTAATATCTCGTTAACTTTCGCTCGAAGATCATGTAATAAAGCGGCTCACGAATTAATCAAGTATGCACTAACTAACAATAGTTGGGATTATAGGGAGGGGTCTGTCCCACAATCTGTAATTTCGGTTGTCCGGCATGATGCCAGGTTGGTTGCACTTTATTAATAAAACAAGTTCGTTTTTCAAAAAAAATTATTTAATTTATCCTTTTATTAATATAAGATTTCATTTAACATTTTCACTTTTTTATGGTTTGCATGATTTATTTACTTGAAATTTTTATAATCACGTTAATTTATTCAATCACATGTTTTTTCTTATTTCACTATATTTCATGTTTACAAATATATTTATATATCTGTACTTACGCATTTTTCCAAACATTTTTCAACGTCTACAATTTTATACGTTTTATTTCATGGTGTTACATGTTTAAATTTTACGAACATTGTTAATCGTATCATTCAATTATATTTTCAGAAATTCATTTTCATGATTTCATGATTTCATGATTTTACTTTTACGATTTTATGAATTACTATTTCATTGTCTCTAATATCATGTTCTTCAAATCAATCATGATGCAGTAAGTATGGTCAACGATGAATAAAAACAACTTTTACTATTAATTTTTAATAAATCGCTCTCATTTCCCAACTATATATGCATATTCATATATCAAAAAACTAGGGGGCTTTAGAATTTAAGGATCAAAACATGAAAATAATCCAAGAGGAAAAAAACCAAGTAGCATACAAAGCTAACTAATTAATTCTCCAAATTAATTAATTCTGAAAGTAACTGATTCTCCAAATTATAGGAACAAAATGATACAATCTTTCAGTTTAATCCTCTTCAAACCGCAATCGCCAACATAAACGAACCACCATCTCCTGAAAAAAAAACACATTGAAAATGAAATTTTCACTGCAATACAATTATAAATTAAATTAAATTTTAAAATACTTATCATTTGTATGATCAGATTTATCCGGTGACCAATGTTAGAGATATAGTATACTGAAACGGAACTGCAGTAAGGCGTTGACTATACTTTCCGTAAGGAATTTATGCCCGCACTATATTAGGCATATCTCTAGCCGTTGAACTTACTAAATCTCTTGGTAACGGTTTAGTAAGAGGATCCGCTAGATTACTTTTAGACTTAACGTAAACAATTGTGATCACTCCAGTTGAGATTAATTCTCGTACATAGGCATGCCTTAAACCAATATGTCTTGATTTTCCATTGTATACGTTATTATAAGCCTTACACATTGTAGACTGACTGTCGCAATATAAGGAAATGGCTGGCATCGGTTGTGGCCACGAATATATATCAAGCAACAAATTTCTTAGCCATTCTGCTTCCTTTCTTCCGGCTGTCAGTGCTATAAATTCAGCCTCCATGGTTGAATGAGCAATAATTGTTTGTTTCTTAGATGCCCAGCTAATGGCACCACCATCAAGAACAAAAATCCAACCAGTTGTTGACTTATTATCATTCATATTAGTTATCCAACTAGCATCACAATATCAAGGATACTTGTTATAGACTAATGCATAGTCTATAGTACCTTTTAGGTAACCAAGAACTCTACTAATGGCTATCTAATCCTCTTTACCATGCATGCTTGTATATCTAAACAACTTGCCAACTGCAAATGCTATATCAGGCTTAGTCCAATGCATAATATACATCAAGCTACCTATTGCACTAGCATATTCTAGACTTGATACTAGAATCAAAAGGAGAGTTTGCTTCCTTTATCCCAAGGTGTTGAAATTTCTCCAACATCTGCTTAACATAATGAGTCTGATTCAAAGCATAACCACCATTATGTTTAATTATTTTAATACCCAAAATTGTACCAACCTCATTAAAGTCCTTCATCTGGAATACATAAATAAGATAATTCTTGGTTTCTTGTATACCAGTCAAATTAGTACTGAATATTAGTAAATCATCAACATAAAGACTGATGATTACAATATATTCTTTAGTACATTTTGAGTAAATGCACTTGTCAACATTGTTGTGTTTAAAACCATTATTCAGGATGGTTTTATCAAACTTTTCATGCCACTGTTTCGGAGCCTGTTTCAGGCCATATAGAGATTTCATTTAACTTACACACTTTGTGTGAATTTCCCTCTAATACAAATCTCTCTGTTTGCTCCATATATATCTCTTCATTTAAATCACCATTCAAGAAAGTTGTCTTGATGTCCATCTGGTGAATATGCAAATTATATATAGATGCAAGGGATATCAAGGTTCTTATAGAAGAAAGCCTAGCAACTGGAGCATACAAATCAAAATAGTCGACCCATTCCTTTGCGTAAAACCTTTGGCAACTAGTCTTGCCTTATAGGTTTTCAAAGTACCATTTGTATTGTATTTCTTTCTAAATACCCATTTACACTTAATGGGTTTCGAACCATAAGACAAATCGGATAAAGACCAAGTTTCATTAGAGACTAATGAGTCATACTCATCATTAATTGCCTCTTTCTAAATGATGTATCTCTTGAGCTCATAACATCTTGATATGTTTTGGGATTATTCTCAATATTTAAAACAATCGGAATTTTGTTCAAAACCTTATCTCTATTGCCTTCAAAAAGAAAAGCAAGGGCATTCGTGTTAATAAAATCATACCCAAATGATTTTTCTTTTCATACTCTGGTGCTTTTCCTTGGTTCAACTTGAACCGACACTTTTTCTTTTTATTTCTATTGTAATCATTTATTACAATATTGTTATTGTTTTGAACAATAGAATCCACATGTTCTTGTGAATCATTAGATGTTGGATCCTTGACATATTTATTTTCAACGAAATCGACATGAATTGAGTATATGATAACATTTGTCTCCAAGTCCAAAACTCTATATGCCTTAGAGTTTGCTGCATAGCCAACAAAAACACCTCTTTTACCTCTCGGTTCAAGTTTTTGAAGGTTTCGATCGATAATTTTATAATATGCTATGCAGCCCCAAACTCTAAAATAATTTAAGTTTGGTTTTCGACCATACCAAAACTCATAAGGAGACTTATGAGTCTTCTTTGTAGGAATTCGATTTCCTACATGGCAAGTCGTTTTAAGTGCTTCTCCCTACAAGGAATTAGGCAAACTAGCAGTTAATAGCAATATAAATCATATTCTTTCTTTCAGCCACTCCATTCATTTGAGGACTATAAGTGGCGGTCCTCTGGTGAATTAGACCATTGTCTTCACAATATTTATCAAATGATGTAGGAAAGTATTCACCACCCCTATCACTGCGAAGAACTTTAATCTTCTTTTCATTCTGATTTTCGACTAAAACTTTAAATTCTTTGAATTTATCAGATGCTTCATCTTTAGTTTTGAATAGATACATATAAGTGAAACGAGAGAAATCATCTATGAATGTGATAAAATAACGTTTTCCTCCTCTGCACAAAACACCATTAAATTCACAAATATCGGTATGAATTAAGTCTAAAATTTCAGAATTTCGTTTGACTCTAGTAAATGGTTTCTTAGTCATTTTTGCTTGAACAAAAATTTCACATTTATCAGGAAAAACACCACAACAAGCAATGTAATTATGTTTCGACATATATTTCAATATACGAAAATTAATATGTGCTAATCTAGAATGTCAAATAGAAGGAGAAAACTCAACAACATAAGCAAGCACGTTATTTATTTCATTAATATTTAGTTTGAACATGCCATCACAAGTGTAGCCTTTTCCTATATACATACCATTCTTAGTAATAATAACTTTGTTTGATTCCAATACTATCTTAAAGCCTTTCTTAACAAGTAAGTTGGCCGATACAAGATTCTTTCTTAATTCCGGAACATGGAACACATTCATCAAAGTTAACTTCCTTTCCGAAGTAAAGTTCAACTCCACTGTTCCTTTTCCGTGCACCCTTGCTGTCATGTGATTTCCCGTCAGAACTTCTTCCATATCAATCATTGGGTCATATGTTTTGAACATGACTTTGTTGTTACAAACATGAATTGTGGCACCCGAATCGAGCCACCAATCTGTGGAAGCGGTAACTGTCGCGATATGAAGTTTGGTGATCATACCAATCTGCATTTCTGAAACCATTGCAACCAATTCATGTGTTTGAGATTCGACCATATTCGCACTATTGTTTGTGCCAGAATCAGAAGGTTTCGTTGAACCATTTTTCCTGAACATGCAATCAGCCCATCCCATAAATGGCCTATCTTTCCACAATGAAAACATGACTTGTCACCAGAAAACTTGTGCTTCTGATATGACTTCTTTTTTAACATATTGTTATTTGTTTTCATCTTTAAATGATTTGAACTTTTTTTTTTGTGAATTCCAGTCACATTGTTCACTTTGGAGCTTAGAAACTCAGAATCTCTAACACGATTTTCAGCCTCAATTTGCAAATGAGTCTAAAATTGCTCTATGGTTGTATTTTCTGATAAATGCACAAATTTCTTTCTGAAATCATTCCAGGAAGGGGGGAGCTTTGCCAATATTTCTCCAATTTGGAGTGCATCGGGAATCTTAATTTCAAGTTCACTCAAGCAAGAAACTAGAATTTGAAGTTCATGAACTTGATCCATGATAGTATTATTATCATTAGTCATAAAAAATTCGAAATACTTCATAGCAAGAAATTTGTCAGTACCTCTTTTTTCATTCTTGTATTTCGCCTCCAATGCAGTCCATATTTCTTTGGGAGAATTCAGTTTGCGGTATAAATCGTACAAACGATCAGTAAGAGAATTGAGAATGTACCCACGACACACCAACTCGTCCTCATTGCGCTTATTACGCTCCTTTTTTCAGACTTCAGAATCATCAAGTTCCAGATCAGGAAAGAAGCGAGGTCTGCCTCAAGTACGTAGAATATCTTGAGAGCGGTAAGAAAGAACACCATACGATCCTTCCAACGAGTATAATTGGTTCCATCGAAACGAGCCAACTTCGAGTCTGTATGAATTTGACCGCTTTGAATTTGAGCCTTCACGGTAGCAAAGAACTCCGTTTCCATAGTAGAATAAATTTCATACGATTGTTAGAGATATAGTATATTGAAACGGAACTGCAGTAAGGTGTTGACTATACTTCCCGTAAGGAATTTATGCCCCCACTATATTGGTCATATCCTTCGGGATACAATACTGCATAATAAACCTTTTATATGTATGTGGAGATATGTTTTTGATTGTAGTGATTTTGCATTATAAAGAATGTAGTATATATAACATGAAAATGTGACCTTTCATGAATAGTCATATTGTTTTGAACAATCATGTCTCTTCACATAATAACATCTGTACATTGTATCTGAATCAAGATAACTGAATGTACAAGTGTCAAATTCTTGATTATTAATCATTGTATTAGAAACAAGACAAATGAATGAACAAGTGTCAAGTTCTTGATAATCAATAATTATGATCAACCTATTATAGATTGTCCAACCTTAAACTACACTATATATGAATATAGTACAAACTTATATCTATCTATACAATACATTTTCTCTTTAATCAATCCATATAGGATGAACTACAATTAACAAACTCAAATGTTCCAACAACCAAAACCCAAAACCACATATGCAGACTGATCATTAAACACTTTCTGATGTTAGAAAATATTGAAGGCTCTAGAACCATATCATAATTATATATCACACTAAAACACTTATTATTTATAAACAATCATTTTAATATTGGAATTTCATAAAGAAAAAAAAATTAAGGACCAGCTACCAACCAAACAAATGATAAAATTTTGATGCAATGTTAAGAAAATGGATGAAATACTTACGAAAACATTGTTTTCTCTTTTTTATTGGAAACCAAGCATGTAAGAGATATAACAAAAGAAAATAGTTGAATCAGGCAAGATTACCTGAAGACGTCAATGAGAATTAAGGGAGTATTGACTTGAATCTCCGAGCAATGAAGCGTCTGAGCAGATCATGGACTCGTTCAAGGCGGATGGTGACATACAAGCAGATCGTGGCAGCGTCGAATAAGATCTTCATCCTAGAGTCTTTTACGGTTGGTGTTGTCAAAGTCGTTCATGAAAGCGGCGTCAAAACTGATCTTAGAGTTGTGGCGATGCTTGACTACCACTATGGTTGGGGCACCGAATCGGGAGTACGCCTATTGGGAATAGAGTTTTGTGAAATGAGGTTGAAAATTTTATGAAATAAGAGGAGAGGAGAATAAGGTTTCATTTTCGGCATTTGATACATTTACCTTTATATTCTTTTGTCAATTGTTTCATTAATTAATAATTGAATTAATGAGAATAACTTATCAATATCATCCTATGGTTAATAATAATTTTTATAGCCCATGTAACATGAATTTTTTAATGAGTGCATCCCTAGGTCAGATTAGGGTTTTAATATCAGAGAGAGCATTCAAATGTTGGACTCATTGTAATGACGCATTCCCCCTCCTTGCGACGTCCGAAGATTTTCACCAAAAATCCGCTGGAGGGAGACCAACGAACTCTAACCTGAGTTCGTTGAACCTTTTCTCCCTTATTTTCGATAACATAACTATATTGAAAACTCTCGCAACAACTGATAGTTGAGGTTATCCCAACAACCTCCAACTATCCCACCGATAATCTTCTCAATTGAAATGGATCGCCCTGCTGGTCCACCAACAGCTTCAACCTGGCTCTATTTTGAGAATATTCGTAAATGATTGTCTAATAATCACATTCTTATGTATGGAGGCTATCTTAGCCCTCACTATATTTAGTTGGATACTGAGGTTCTCGACCACACTTGTTGAGAAAGTACGAGATTTTGTTATTCGCTTCATCTCCTCACCTTGTCTTGCGCCTGAGTACCCTAACGATCGACCTCACGTTGACCACCCGAAGAATGGAGGCTAACCGAAGCCTTGCCTAACATAACCCCGTTGGTGCTCACACGATTGCCCAAACCGGCTCGTTGGTTGCCCTATGGGCCTATTGCATCTGACGGCTCACCTCGTGACTTGACGGCCGGACGATGGGCCCGACCTTCAACGCTAACCCGTCTACGCTCCCTCTGTGAAAACTGCCACGTCATCAGCAGCTCAAGAGAAGCCCACGGATGTCCTCGCCGACCCATCAATGTCGACCCACCTTGAAGTTGAGTATGTTCACTAAACCTTAGCTCGCGATCTTTCCTTGTCGCCTAAGCAGTACCATCTCCTCATCCCTAAATTCATGTAGCTTCCCTTATCAAGACACATGCAAATCTAGCCTACATCAAGAGAAATTTCAGGAAGCTTGGCGCGCAAGTCTTGGAGAGGATCTCCAATATCCTCTCTTTGATTTAGGACACTATTACCTTTTTACTAGTAGAATGGTAACATGAAACCTTTTCATTTTTCTATCTATATTTGTACAGGGGTAGTCAATTTCTTATTCTATTTCTTCTCGAATGATCTCACCTCTAGTTCTAGATTTAGTTTACCAAGCAGGATACAAACAATATTCCAAAATTTGTAATGACTCAAAATCAACCATATTTCATAGCAAAGATCTGATTCTCTTCTAAGAATATTCGTTCAAAGTCATGTGAAACTCACACAAATTTTCAGACTTTTCTAATCAACTCATAAATAGCAACAATATCATCATTGTTGTCTAATCATCTAGCCCAACAATTATCGATAAAATATCCGATCATGTGATATAAAAAAAAAAACTAAAATGCAATACTGAACACGTGATATGCAAATGAGACTCGATTGAGGTGTGTGCTCAAGCACACACCGCACTTAGGACTTGACAAAGTCTCGAACCCAAAAACTCGATTGTGGTATGTATCTTTAGTACACATAATACTTAGAACCTGCAATAGGGACTTAGTAACACTAATAACCAAAGATAATTATGGTGTGTTCAATCTCGCACACACCATACTTAAAACTTTACCAAATCCTTGACTCAGCTAAAAATAAAAACAATTATACAGAGCAGCCCCAAAAAGTATGCACATGGCCAAACAAAGTCACATATGTTCTCATTCAGTTCAGCTCAAACTATACCCAACAAATAGCAAGTAAGTTTAGCAAATGACAATGGTATAACAGGATATGACAACATGCATTAAAAATAAAATACTTACAGGTTTGGGGTGCTTCCCATCAATGCCTCTCGTTAACGTCTTTAGCTAGACGGGATGAGCCAAAATCATGGCACATCTAGGAGGAAATACACAATTTCTTCCTCCTCAACCCCAGTATAGTAGTGTTTCAACTGCTGGCCATTGAACAACTTGACCTAGTCAGGGATCAATCTTAGTTCAACAACTCCTTGTGAGAGGACGCAGTTCACCAAATAAGGCCCTTCCCACTTCACCATGAATTTACCTAGTTTAATCCTTAGGTGGAAGTTGTACAACAACACCCAGTTTCCTTGTACAACTTAGTGATGGTGTAGGCCTGATGCCTAAACTCCTCCACTTCTTTCAGCTACAACATCATTTTCTAACCTGCAAGATTATAATCAAAATTCAGAAATTTTATAGCCCAAAATGCTCTATGTTCAAGTTCAATGGGTAAATGACATGATTTTCCATAAACCAGTTGGTATGGTGACATTCCCAACGGGGTCTCAAATTGAATTAAACATCACGATAAACAATGTTAAAACAAGAAATGATTTATTTAAGTTGTATATACTTGTTTTAATGATAAACGGAAATTATTCAATTTGTGTTAACACTATACATGTAACGTGTTTCCATTATCAGTGTAATGTATTTCCACAATACATATAGTGTGTTTCCAGTATTAGTGGAACATATTTCCATAGTACATACATCGACTTTCCAGTATCAATGGAATATGTTTCCATTATTCATGAAACATATTTTCATTATACGTGGAAGGTGATTCCATTATAATTGTATGTGTTTACATTATACACGTGATCTTTGTGTTAATTTTTCTTGCATGTTTCATTTAGAAACATGATCGATCAACCTAAAAATATAGAGAAGATATTTTAAGGAAATTTTGAGTAAGCCGTCTAAGCAAATATGTTTGGTCAATATCAAATCATATTATTTCTATCAATCAACTTGTTCGCCAGGTTAGAAACGTCTTTAGAAAAACTACAAAATCATCGTCTTAAAATTGTTAGATACGAGTTAGTCCATAAACTTTAATTGAACAATCATGCATACGGTGGATGAAACAGATCCAATCATGCAAACATATTCAAATAATACTGCTCATTTTATTAATATAATAACGACATAAATAATAAATTGATACAACTTAACCTAAATTTGATACGAGAAGAAATTTGAGACGAATTTGATTTTTTGTTGAGGTACTGCAAACTGCTTTCCTTGAGATGGTTATTGTCCCATATGAGCAACTCACTCCCAAAATACAAAAACGAACGAAGACAAACTCACTTGAACCGTATTGGAGAGAGAGAGAGAGAGAGAGAGAGAGAGAGAGAGAGAGAGAGAGAGAGAGAGAGAGAGAGAGAGAATTTTCGGCATCTTTTAGCTTTTCAGGAAGGCTTTATATTTATAGGAGAAAAGGTTAGGCGAAAAAAGGTAAAAGAAAATCTTCTCAATTTTCTTCACCAAGAAATAAGACTCGTAGCTAATTCTCAATTAGGAGAAATTCCAATAAATGGCACTGACCACTTTATTTCTTATTTTACAAATAGAAAAATATTATTTTCAAATTTACAAATTTACAAATTGGAAAATATTATTTTCGTACTTACTAATTTGAAAATTATATTTATTTTTGGATTACAAATTGAAAAATATTATTTTCAATTTCAAATATTTGAACATATTTAACATCAATTTACTCATTTGAAATATTTATTTCCGAATTACAAATTGGAAAATAATAATTTACTAATTTGGAAATTATGAATTACAAATTAAAAAACTTTATTGAGAAATATTATGGAAATGAGCAAATATGTGGCGGGCTTCGACCCCCAAATCCTCCACACGACTGACTTTTTCAACTACATCATTTTAAGTGACCAAGTTTGTGGTTCAATTTCTCATTCACGTAGAACTTCTAATGTATCTATAAATGTGTTTATATCATTCAATAAGTTAACGCATATGTTAACTTGGCTATTTTCAACTTTTTTCCAACAATGTCTGCGTTTTATTGAAATTGAATCTTATTAAGTAACTTTTGAATTGTTTGATGAGTTTGTTTATGAATCCCTTTGTCTCTTGCACTCTGCAGGTTAGAGTTGTAAATGGTGTTCCGCCAATCGGTAATCATTCATTTGCCAAGTGTAATGTGTAGTCTTGATCGAAGTAGTTAATTTAATTGATACGATAGTTATTCTTTGATGTTTCTTGCTAAGGGATAAGAATTGCATGTTCTATTATGTTATTATTAATGTTCATCAGATGCTTAACTTGTATTAACGTCCAAGGAATTAAATGCTTGATATTGTGTTGGTATGGTATGAAACATGTTTCCATATGTCAGTCTATCTAAAACTTGATATCTAATTATCCTATAAGATTGTTACATTTTGTCTATGGATAATGACACTTTGCTACACTTAACTATAGCAAAATGACACTTTCATACCCGAACTATTCTTTTTAATTTTTTTTAGTACCTTGAAATTTTTTCTGTGACAACCTAGCTTTAAAATGTCTAAAATACCTAAACTACCATTGGTTTAAAAAATCATAAATTGAATTGGTTCAATTTTGTTGATTTCTGGTTCAATTTGATTTATATTTAATATGCAATTACAATTATGCCCCCAAATCTAAAATTAAATTTGAACCATTTTAAATATGGTTTGATAAATCAAATCAGATCAATTCTATTATGATTTCTTAAACTAGGGATATTTTAGTCATTTTAGCAGAGGTTGTCACAAAAAATTGTTAGGGTATTAAAAAAGAGATAAACGTATTTAGGATATGAAAGTGTCATTTCGCTATATTTAAGTGTAACAAAGTGTCATTATCTCTTTTGTCCACAAGTAAGAGATTGGAAAGCTGTTGATATGTGACAACGGTTTGTTCTTCGTCGTACAAATAGATGATATTGAAGAAATTGATAAGATAATAAATAAAGTGAGAATGTCAAATGGTTCTTCTATTATTTATAATAATAGATTGAGAGATTCCCTAATCCACCCCAACTCATACCCTTTACGTGAACAGTAACGAGGCTCGATCTCTATCAAAGATAAGCGACCTGAAGAACTGTGCCAAGGCTACTCTCATAAAATATTTTATTTACTTAACATCATTTGCTACACTACATTGTTGTTATCCCTAAAATTAAATTGTTATCTTGTTCAAATAGCAAATGACTTGAGACTCGATCTAGTTGGGGTGCAATGAACTCGCTAGGTTTCATGCCGACATGAAGAAAAGACGAGAATTAAAATCTAAAATAAAGTGATGCATATGTGACACAGTAAACATGGGACCCACAATTATTCCACGCGACCCCCTTAATAACCGCCACGTGTATATCTGGAGTACAAGATTCTGCATCCACCCCACTCTGAAGAACTGGAGAATCTCTTTCAATTTAATTTAATAATAATAAATTAAAAGTAAATGGCAAAGTAATAAAAATAAAGTTTAATTCGAGTATCGCTGCTCTCTCGATTGGTTTTGGTTTTGGATTCTCTCTCGAGAAACAACGATTACAATTACACCAATCCTAGGGTTTGCTCTCCGAGGTCCTCGCTAAACACTGCAACTATCTCTTTCTTGCTTCAATATTTTTGGCCCTACATTGTTTCCAATTTCAATTTCTGCTATGGCAATCGCGATCTCTTCAATTTTATTTTCTATTTATTGATCTGCACAGGCTGTTGTGTTTATTGGCACACAAGTTAGTGGATACTGAATGGTGCTTTTGCTTAATTGATCAGCTTCTTTGGCGGAGTCAAGGTGTTGGGACTGTAAGTGAAGTTGGCTGCATGATCAGTGAGGTTTGAAGATTAAGTTTCAACTCTTGTGCTCAATGGCATTTGTGATTGCTCATTTATTTCATTGCTTAGTTGGCTATTTCCTAGAGTGTGTATATATATAGTTTGAAGGATGGATTATGATGGGGATTTCGAGATGTTGCTTCCCAGTTGGCTTAGCCCAACTGAATTGGGGGATTCTCGTATCTTCTTTCTTTCTTGTTTTGTTGCTGCCCTGATTGGAATAATCACTATAGCCTACACCGCCTTCCAATGGAGACGGAATATCAATTTAAGTTGGATGAAAGCAATAGCTAGGTCTAAGAAAAATCCTAAGACAAAGCACAAGGTTCCTCAAACTCTTCATACGTGGGTGTTAGAATCGGTATCTCGTGGTAAAAGTCTAAGTTGCTGTGTGTGCTTGAAGTCCATGTCCCCTTCTCAAGCTCTTGGGCCTATGGTGGCTTCAGACAGTTTCATCCATCGTTGTAATATTTGTGGTGCAGCGGCACACTTAAATTGCTCTTCAATTGCACTTAAAGATTGCAAGTGTGTATCTATGTTTGGGTATGAGCACGTGGTACATCAATGGGCTGTTCGGTGGACAGAGATTACGGACCAACCAGATGAGACTACTTTCTGTAGCCACTGTGAAGAGCCGTGTAGTGGGTCTTTCCTTGGTGGCTCGCCTATATGGTGTTGCTTGTGGTGTCAACGACTGGTACATGTTGATTGTCATAGTAGCATGTCCAGTGAAACGGGTGATATATGTGATTTGGGCCCCTATACAAGGCTGCTCTTATCGCCCCTGTATGTGAAGGAGTTTAACAGTAATTCATCAGGTGGGTTTTTAAGCTCAATCACGCATGGAGCCAATGAGATTGCATCTTCAGTGCGCGCAAGTATTAGGAGTCAGAGCAAGAAGTACAAACAGGGGAATGAGGCATCTGTTGATACTGGTAGTGGTGGCAGCACTGGAGACGTTTCAACAGAAAGCACAGCTGACATTCAGCAGATAGTTAATGGTTCTCATGGAACGGAAGAGAACTGTAAGGGTAGCAAAGTTGTAGAGCAGAAAGATGGTGATGTAGATAACACAATGGAATCAAAGCCTAGCTTTAAAAGAAGTTCCTCAATCAATCAGAAGGATGAGTCTCATATATTAAGAATGAAACAGAGATACGAGTTGACTGATTTGCCGTTGGATTCAAGACCTTTGTTAGTGTTTATCAATAAGAAAAGTGGGGCTCAGCGCGGGGATTCACTCAAGCAGCGTTTGAACCTTCTTCTGAATCCTGTTCAGGTTTGGGTTCTGTCGTTATGATCTGATGGCTGCATCTTTTTTATTACATATTTCCTGATTAGGCTGTAGTTTTTATGAAACTGAAGTACAGAAGTTACATGCATGTTTGTAGGCCTTAACTTTTCATAAGCTGATATGGTGCAATTTTATAAATATTTGCATTGTACTGCATTACTTTACCATCCATCTTAAATCATTTAAAAGCTCATACTTGGTGCCAAATTAATTGTTTCCTAATGATGGTGTAATGTGTGTTAACACCAAATTTCTTTTTCAATGAATAGTCCATGTTAGATTTTTATTTTATTTCAAGCGTGAGTTTGCGTGGAGTTTTGAAATCTCATAGTATTGTTTGGGTTTTTTTCTTTCTAAAGCTGCACGGTTTTGTTCACTGAAGATAGCATATTATTTGATAGCTTTAGATTTTTTCCGGCACATTAAAATTTTGTAGCATGTACTGAATGTCTTATTATAATATTGCATGTTCTCACAAGGATGTGATAATCTAATAATCTATGGTGTGATGTTAGGTTTTGGTTGATATTAGTTAGGAGTTGATAAAACTTGTAACTACTCGAATTTGCTGCAAGCTATACTAGTAAATTTGGTCCCTATGATATCAACCTTTTTATAACAGTGTACTTCATTTAACAATGTAAATCAAAAGCTACACTTGTAATTTTCTCCTTTTGTACCTTCACTTTTATTTTTATTACGATATACTATCTGTAATTGCAAGTTATTGAAGTTGCTGCTGTTAATCGGAAGATCATATGGGGCGTCTTCAATATTGTTTTTGTTATATTAGCAAAATAATATGGAGCTTAATATACAACGGTTAAGATCATTCTATTTCTAATTAATGATTTTAGGCTTATCTTGTGTTGTTTTTGTTATCTTAGCAAAGCAATATGAAGCTTAATATACAGCGGCTAATATTATTCTAGTTTATCTAATGATGTTTTGGCTAATCTTACATCATGATGTTAATCATGTACTATATTCTATATTTATATTTTGATGAGTTACATGCCGCCTTTGGTTTTTGCACTGGATATTCATTCTGGTTTTTATTATAGGTCTTTGAGTTGAGCTCCGGACACGGACCAGAGGTTGGTCTGTATTTATTCAGAAAGGTTCCCCATTTCAGAGTCCTAGTTTGTGGAGGAGATGGAACTGTTGGTTGGGTTCTTGATGCCATAGACAAGCAAAATTTTGTTTCACCTCCTCCAGCTGCCATTCTTCCTGCAGGAACCGGAAATGATCTAGCCAGAGTTCTTTCTTGGGGTGGTGGCTTGGGCTCAGTTGAGAGACAAGGGGGTCTTTGCACTCTGTTGCAGCACATAGAGCATGCTGCAGTGACCATTCTCGATCGCTGGAAGGTAGCAATTTTAAATCAACAGGGAAAGCAACTTCAAGCACCAAAATTTATGAACAACTATCTTGGTTAGTTGAATTGTAAATTTTTGCAACTTTGTGTGCTATCTCTTACATGACAGTGTAACCCAAGTCTGGCCTTGCTTATGCAAAAGTTGTTGAGGTTTTGTTGTTGTAAGATCAAACATGACCTTTGTAGTGATCACATGAGATTCATCTAACTCTTGTTGCTCATCCTATACACACGTCCATACAAAAATCCTTTCAATAAGTGTTGGTACTTGGTACTGCTTGCTAGGTTCGGTCCCACAATTATTGTATCGTTTTTTATTATACTGTTTGATCTGTGGGTTATAATCTATTAGATTTGAGTGCATCTTCACCTGTCTTATTCCTCACCAATTAACCCTTATAAGGTTCACAGGAATTGGCTGTGATGCAAAGGTTGCTCTTGACATCCATAATCTGCGGGAGGAAAATCCAGAGAAGTTCTATAACCAGGTAATCACAAACTTTAAGCATATTGAATTTTGAATCACGTAAGACAAACTATATACGTAAGGAACTTTCACACTCGACTAAGAGGCCTCGAGAAATTTTTGATGAGCGATCTAGCTAGGTTTACATTTACTGAAAGGAAAACTTTAATTGCTCCTTTGAAGTACTTTATAAAGAAACCTAAGAATTTTCTTACCGAAGTTGCAACTTTTGATGTATAGATATTACAAGTTAGATAATGAGAAAACTAAGCAGAAAAGAACACTGAGGTTTCCAAGTATGGTAGAGTAAGCTGGGGTCTCTCATAGAAGGATTTGATGATTTTTTTTCTATCTAATTTACAGTACAAGCTGTTGTTAATCCTATGAACTTATCAACGGAGGAATTAATCTGTGAAACTAGGTTGAAGATTCTCTCAGACAATGATTTTGGCACCTTGCTGAAGCATTTTATTAAGCTGTATTTAAAGCTCTGGTGTATTGCATACACATTTTAACAATGTAGCTACAACCATTTTGCAAATTGTGGCCCTTTTTTGATTGATTCATTATTGTGTAATCTTTCCACAAATTGATGCTAATGTTACCTTTTGAATCTCCATGCATTTTATCCTGATAAATTCCTTTGATATGATGGTAACAATTATATCCACACAACGTATAGATTGATGTATAGCTCTGTGATACAACCAATTAGATGGTATTGCATTTATGGTGGATCTCATATTTTTCCCTCAAGAGTTTTTTTGATCTCTTCCTTTCTTTATGTAAGAGATTTCTAGATGCTACGGCTAAGGGTTATTACTCTTTAATCTTATCTTTGTAGCAATTATTTATTTTAGCTCAAACTTGTGAAATGTAAATGCAGTTTATGAACAAAGTTCTTTACGCACGGGAGGGTGCTAAAAGTATAATGGATAGGACTTTTGTTGATTTCCCTTGGCAAGTTCGAGTTGAAGTGGACGGTGTCGAGGTAGAGGTCCCCGAGGTCAGTAGATGTTGAATCCCAAAATATATTGGTATTATTATGAATAACTTAACTTAAATTACAATAGCAAGTTCTTTTATATGGGGAATAATATGAAACTAACTAGATTTAGGAAACCTAACCAAATTCCAACTATAATTATTCTAACACACTTCAAGCTAGAGCATACAAATCATATGCACCAAGCTTGTTACAAATTTAACTTATGCGGGGTCCTTGCAAGGATTTTGTGAAGACATCTGCCAGCTGATCACTAGAGTTGACAAAACTGGCTGTGATGCATCCACATAATCTTCTCTCTAACAAAGTGACAATCAATTTCTATATGTTTGGTCCTTTCATGAAATACCTGATTGGGCGCAATGTGCGATGCTGCTTGATTGTCACATATTAGTTTCATCGGGGTAACTTTTGCAATTTTGAGTTCTTCAAGTAGCCGTCTTAACCATGTGAGCTCACATGCTGCCAAAGCCATAGCTTGATATTCAACTTCTGCAATAGATCTTGCAACCACAACTTGCTTTTTACTCTTCCAAGATATTAGATTACCACTCATCAATACGCAATAACCCGAGGTAAACCGTCTATCTTTAGGAGATCCTGCCCAATCTGCATCTGAGTATGCATTTATCTCTGTATGTTCTTTATCTTCATAAATCAACTCTTGTCCGAGGTAGACCGTCTATTTGTAGGATATCCTGCTCAATCTGGATCTGAGTATACAGTCATCTCTGTATGTCCTTCCTTGTCTTCATAAATCAACCGTTGTCCTGGGATCCCTTGATATACCTCAAGATACGCACCACTGCATCCCAATGACTATCACATGGAGACTGAAGAAACTGACTTATCACACTCACAACAAATGAGATGTATGGTCGAGTGATCGTAAGATAATTAAATTGTCCAACAAGTCTGCGATATCTTCCAGGATCTTCTAAAGGCTCCCCCTATCCTGGAAGAAGTTTGGAATTCGGATCCATAGCAGTATCACATGGTCGACAATCAAGCATCTTTGTTTCCTCAAGGATATCTAAAGCGTATTTTCGTTGACAAATAACAATCGCATTACTTGCTTGTGCGACTTCTATCCTTAAAAAATACTTGAGCGGACCCAATTCTTTAATTTGAAAATGTTGGAATAGATGCTCTTTTAATCTAGGGAAAACTTCACTTAGCTCCCCTGAACTATACTCGATTTTTACATAACTCCCCTGAAAGATAAAAGTGGTCTGTGGAGCCCCTGAAGTATACTAAAGTTTCACTTAGCCCCAACGGTGTTAGTTTGCTTATGAAATGTCTAAAATGCCCTCGTAGTATAATCCCTAAATTATATAATTATTTGATTAAATGTTAAATGGCCCTTTATTAAAAAACATAATAAACTCATATTTCAATGGTAAATTTGTCTTTTCAACTAAAATTAAAAAAAGATACATAAATTACTTTGTTAAATTATGTTTTGACATTTTTAGTAAAATACAAAATGTCTAAAATACCCCTAACTATTTATCAAATTTTCAAAATCATGCCATCCATGATATTTTTTCCAATTTCTTTGATTTTGATTTTCATAAAAATCTCCACCTCCATGGTCCAAAATCAATTAACATAAACTCCTCCATGTCATCAAATTTTCTTACACAAACACCTCAAATTTTGTTCTAATTTTTTTTGCTCAAATTGAACAAAAATGGTAGATGAAACGTCACACGACGCAGGTTATGCGTTACGCCCTTCGTCGGAAAAATCCGCCTGCCAAGCTCGCCGGCGACGTCGGCCCAGCGCCCTAGGACGCCAGGGAGGACCCTCCTCACACAGTCATCGGAGCCGCATCGTCTAGCCTCCCTCTCCACCACCTTGCCTCCATCTCTGCCACAGGAACAAGCTCTGGCTCCTCCTTCCTTTTGCGTCGCCGAAAAAGCTTATAGCAGCCCTGCCCTGGAATCTTGTCCCCTGGAGTTCCTTTTCTCTGCGCCTCTCTTCTTCCTCCACATTGTCGTCGGAGCACTGCCCGGAAGGAAGGAACAAACTTGGCCAGATCCGGCCCCGGAGGTCATGGCCTCGTTGGTTCGGCCCTCACGTCACCATAACCTCCACCTCCTTGCATCCCATCTCCCCCAGCCTCCACCTTCGCCATCTTCGACGGAGCTCCACCGCGAGACCAGATCTGGGAAAGTCCAGATATGGGCCTTCCTTTTCGACAACCTGTACTTCTTGAAAACAGTAGTAGTGATGCAGAAAACCATAAATTTTTGTTTAATTTGATGGAAATCAATGAAAAATTGGTATGGTTGATGAACGAGAGATGTGGTTGCTGAACAAGAGAGATGAGAGTGACAGAATAGAGAGGTGAGAGATAGAGGGCAAATTTGTAATTTGACAAAAATATTTTCAGTTTTTTAATTCTTTTATTTGCGTGATTGAAAAGTCAAAATAACCCTCAATTTATTAGGTATTATGTTATTTAATAGAGGGTAGAAGGGTCATTTCACATTTAATAAAATAATTTGGGGATTATACTACGAGGGCATTTTGGACTTTTCACAAGAAAACTAACACCGTTTGGGGATAAGTGAAATTTTAGTATACTTCAGGGGCTTCACAAATCACTTTTATCTTTTAGGGGAGTTATGTGAAAATCGAGTATAGTTTAGGGGAGCTAAGTGAAGTTTTCCCTTTAATCTATGGATCCCCTCTTCATCATCACCCGTAAGACTATATCATCGACATAAACTACCAGATAAAGACATCCTTTGGGCGTGTGAAGATAGAATACAAAATGGTCAGCCGCACTACGAAGCATGCCAAATTGTTGGAGAATAGTACTGAATCTACTCAACCATGCTCGAGGTGATTGTTTGAGACCATAAATAGAACAATGAAGCTTACATACCAAGCCTGGCTCCCCCTTTGCTATAAAACTTGGTGGTTGCTCCATATAGATCTCTTCCTCAAGATCACCATGTAGAAATGTATTTTTAATATTCAGTTGATGAAGAGGCCAATGACGTACCGTGACAATTGAGATAATAGATAAACTGAAGCAATTTTGGCAACAGGATAAAATGTATCTCCATAATCGAGACCATAAGTCTGAGCATGACCTTTAGCCACTAGTCGGGCCTTAAGGCGATCCACTTGACCATCTGGCCCCACTTTGACAGTATACATCCAACGATATCCAACTGTAGATTTTCTCGAAGGGAGAGGCACTAACCCCCAAGTGCCTTGTGATTCCATAGCATTCATTTCATCAATCATAGCTTGTTGCCAACCTCTGTCTAAAAGAGTCTCACCAATAGATATAGGAATGAAATAGTAGACAAGGAGGATACAAAAGCATAATCTGAGGGTGGTAAACAGTGGTAACTCAAAAATGAATAAAAAAGATGAGGATTTCGAGTTGATCGAGTACCACGTCTAACAGTCGGAGGCATTTCATCAGTTGAAGGTAGAACCGTAGTAGATGGAGACGATGGAAGAAGATCTGAGTCACCAGAAGTATCTGTAGGACATACAGGAAAAGGATCGTGTGCACCGCGAGAATACACATGTAATGGGTGAGGGTAGCAGGTGGTAACGATGATTGTGACATAGAGGACTCTGGAATGTTCATGATAGATGGGATGGGCAAGACATCATATATGTTGTTGCTATCAAAATCTGATAAAGAAAAATAAGGCTTAGACTAAAAAAATATGACATCAACAGAGATGAAATAACGATTTGTATTAAGATAATAACATTCATACCCTTTTTGGAGCCGAGAGTATCATAAGAAAATGCATTTTATGGATTTTGCAGACAACTTATCTTTCCGAGTTGTATCATGAACAAAACAAGTACACCCAAATGTGCGAAGAGGCATCTTATAAAGAGATTGTGTAAGGAATAAGATAGAATGAGGAATTTGATTTTGTAGGACAAATGATGGCATACGATTAATCAAATATCATGCAGTAAGAACAAGATCAACCCAAAAACGACGAGGGACATTATAATGAAGAATAAGAGTCCGAGCAGTTTCAACAAGATGACGATTCTTGCGTTCAACAACCCTATTTTGTTGAGGGGTGTCTGGGCAAGAGGACTCATGAAAGATGCTATTAGAACGCATAAATTCATTATAAGGAGATGTAAAAAACTCTTTCGCATTATCACTACGTAAAACACGTACACCGACATTAAATTGAGTTTTGATTTCAGCATAAAATTCTTGAAAAATAGGGAACAACTCAGAACGATTTTTCATCATGAATACCCAAGTACAACGGGAATAATCATCGATAAATGTCACAAAACAGTGAAAACCCAAAGTGGAAGGAACCCGACTAGGCCCCCAAACATTAATATGAACTAAATCAAAAGGAGATTCAGCCCTATTATTACGACGCCTGGGATAAGAAGACTGAGAGCGTTTACCTAATTGACATGACTCATATTCGAGAGATTGTAATTTGGAAAGGCTGGGAATTATTCGTTAAAATTTTGATAGATTGGGATGTCCAAGACGATTGTTAAGAGTCATGGGAGGTTCAGTCGAACTGCAGACAACCAGTGTTGGATACAGGGTAAGATAATACAATCTATGAGACTCATACCCCTCTCCAATCATCTTTTTCGTACCACGGTCTTGCAAGGTAACATAAACAGTATCAAAAGTAATTGAACAATTTAACGCTCGAGTTATTTTGTTGATTGGAATAAGATTAAATGGAGATTCAGGAATATAAAGAACTGAATCTAAAGATAAAGACGGAGATGGTTGGGCACTGCCAATACCCTTGGCAACAGACTTAGACCCATCTGCAACTATAATATTTTGGGAGAGACTCCGAACAACATATATTTGATAAAAGATTTGAATTACCAGATATGTGATTGCAGGTACTCGAATCTAGAATCCAAGAACTGTGGGGATGATATTTACTCATAAGACACTCAGATGAATTATGTTTCTGAGAAGATTTCCATTGAAGAAAAGTTGCATATCCTGCACTTGTCAAAACTATAGATTGTGACATGGTTAGATTTAAAAGATTAATCACAAAAAGATGAGGGCAACATTTCAAAAAAAATTTCTTTTTTTTCGGAGTACTGGAGCACATTGTAGCGAAATCATTGTAGAAATTAGGAGGAAAAAGGAAGGCTAACCTGCCTCTGATACCATGTTAAGTCTCAAAATATATTGGTATTATTATGAATAACTTAACTTAAATTACGATAGCAAGTTTTTTATATAGAGAATAATAGGAAACTATCTAGACTTAGGAAACCTAACCAAATTCCAATTATAATTATTCTAACAATAGATTCATGGCCATTTCAGCTGTTCACACCATCTTGTTGGGGTATTTATGTACTCTATTGTCATATTATGGGTGACAATATAAACATTTGGAAACCTTTTGTCTGTCGATTTAGTGTTATGCTCTTGTAGGTATAGAAGAGAAAGTTAACCAAAGGGTTCTTCTAACTTCTAAGTATATATATATGAACTGATTATAATGTTTTGTTAGATAAACCATGGGCATCTTTATTATGCTGGTCGTTCTTCCCTATCGTACGAGAGATTTTGAGGGGGTTTTGAAAATTTCGTCCCGCGGCGAGTTTGGTGGTTTTATGTGAGGTCGTTCCTTATCATGAGAGATTTTGAGGGTTTTTTTATCAGCAAGAAATTTATAAATGACAATATAAATGAGTACAAACAAAGGGGGAAAAGTTGCCTCGAAAAAATCAAGAAAGCAAGTACAGGGCGAAAGCCTAAATCACAAGTGAGCTCAGCACCGCTCTTAGGTTCGCGGACCAAGTCGGGAGCGTACGCTCCCCCATCCATGTCAAAATCCCGCACCCCTCATCCGCCTTCATCAAAGTGTATGAGTGCATTGGCAACGATCTGAGCCGGCGTCCTTCTCTTCCCCTCTAAAGTTATTGCCGTTTCTGGTAACCCAAATGTACTAGAATCTCATAGTCACCAATCTGCTTCAAGCTCTCGCTCTCCTCTCTAAAACTCTAGAACTCCACCTCATGAATAGCTCGTGGACAGTTTGGGAACTGGTGTACGACACCCCCACCATCTGTGGATCTCTCTCCAAAACTTTTGCGTCCATCGGCCTGTGAGTATGAGATGTTTGCTGAACTCTTCTCTCCTGCCACAAAGAATCCTGAAGTACAAGCCAACAAAAACTCATGAAGTTCAGAGGAACCGGCATATCCCAAAGTCTAGAGGCCCAGTAGACCGGATCTACTGAGTTATGCTCAGTGAGCATAGCAAAACCCCCTACTTGTCGAGTTGCCCCTCCTGTCATTAAATGAGATCCTGCATGCCCTCACCGGTTTGGTGGTGACCAAGACGGTTAGCATCTCTGCAAACTACGTAACCAGTCTCCAAACGTGGGAATCGACCACTCGTCCATCACTCATGCATTGTTGACTGAGTGACTCGGATTACTCACATATCTGTAGAGCCTCTGTAATATGGTCGTAAGGCAGAAATCCCCAAACCAGCCGTCATCCCAAAATTTGATCTGCCTATCATTACCTAGCCTTTACCTGACACACTCGGACTCCAACACCATGAAAAAAGTGGGATGAGTCACCATCCCCATAATGTTCTCCAGCGCCCTCGATCCAGAATGACTTGAGAAGGGCGGAAAGATCCCAACGAGATCTGTCCCATCCGTACTTCGCGCACAAAAACCTCTTCTACAAAGGATTTGGTTATTTGGTTCTGTGGCGAATCATCCACCCCCCCCCCCCCCTCTAAAGATATTGCCGTTTCTGGTAACCCAAATGTACTAGAATCTCATCGCGCACTCCTCATCCGCCTTCATCAAAGTGTATGAGTGCATTGGCAACGATCTGAGCCGGCGTCTTCTCTTCCCCTCTAAAGATATTGCCGTTTCTGGTAACCCAAATGTACTAGAATCTCATAGTCACCAATCTGCTTCAAGCTCTCGCTCCCCTCTCTAAAACTCTAGAACTCCACCTCATGAATAGCTCGTGGACCGTTTGGTAACTGGTGTACGACACCCCCCACCATCTGTGGATCTCTCTCCAAAACTTTTGCGTCCATCGGCCTGTGAGTATGAGATGTTTGCTGAACTCTTCTCTCCTGCCACAAAGAATTCTGAAGTACAAGCCAAAAACTCATGAAGTTCAGAGGAAGCGGCATATCCCAAAGTCTAGAGGCCTAGTAGACCGGATCTACTGAGTTATGCTTAGTGAGCATAGCAAACCCCCTACTTGGCGAGTTGCCCCTCCTGTCATTAAATTCGACCACTCGTCCATCACTCATGCATTGCTGACTGAGTGACTCGGATTACTCACACATCTGTAGAGCCTCTGCAATATGGTCATAAGGCAGAAATCCCCCAACCAGCCGTCATCCCAAAATTTGATCTGCCTATCATTACCTAGCCTTTATCTGACACACTCGGACCCCAACACCATGAAAAAAGTGGGATGAGTCACCATCCCCAGAATGTTCTCCAGCGCCCTCGATCCAGAATGACTTGAGAAGGGCGGAAAGATCCCAACGAGATCTGTCTCATCCGTACTTCGCGCACAAAAACCTCTTCTACAAAGGATTTGGTTCTGTGGCGACTCATCCACCCCCCCCCCCTAAAGATATTGTTGTTTCTGGTAACCCAAATGTACTAGAATCTCATCCTGCACCCCTCATCCGCCTTCATCAAAGTGTATGAGTGCATTGGCAACGATCTGAGCCGGCGTCTTCTCTTCCCCTCTAAAGATATTGCCGTTTCTGGTAACCCAAATGTACTAGAATCTCATAGTCACCAATCTGCTTCAATCTCTCGCTCCCCTCTCTAAAACTCAAGAACTCCACCTCATGAATAGCTCGTGGACTGTTTGGGAACTGGTGTACGACACCCCCCACCATCTGTGGATCTCTCTCCAAAACTTTTGCGTCCATCGGCTTGTGAGTATGAGATGTTTGCTGAACTCTTCTCTCCTGCCACAAAGAATCCTGACGTACAAGCCAACAAAAACTCATGAAGTTCGGAGGAACCGACATATCCCAAAGTCTAGAGGCCCAGTAGACCGGATCTACTGAGTTATGCTCAGTGAGCATAGCAAACCCCCTACTTGGCGAGTTGCCCCTCCTGCAATGTTATTGTACTATTGTTGCTTGTCTTTTATCTTCCGGTGAACTTTTGATCATCTGCAATGTTATTGCAGTTGGCCACTGATATATTCTCTGAGCTAGAATTATGAAGTTTTGTTTTTTAATATTGCAGGATGCAGAAGGTGTTCTTGTTGCTAATATAGGCAGCTACATGGGTGGTGTGGACTTGTGGCAAAACGAGGAAGAAAATTACGATAATTTCGATCCACAGTCCATGCATGATAAAATGTTGGAAGTTGTGAGCATCTCGGGAACGTGGCATCTTGGAAAGCTTCAGGTAGGTCGGTAATTTGGAATATTGGTTCTGTTTGTTATGCTTTGTGTCATTGTCCTAATTTTTCTTCTTGACGCTTTAAATATGTATTCCATAGGATACTAATATCTGTTTGTTATTTTATATAATTAAGAGTTATGTTATGATATGATGACTTTGTTTTAAACCCTAACAAAATAGTAGAATTCAAACTTGAACCTGATCCTGGATCGAGTGATAACCTCTTGAATGGATTTTTTTTTAAAGCAGTATATATTTCAAACCAGCATCGTATTCACCCTACGGGTTTTTTCTTTGTTCTTAAGAGGCCTGTGAACCAACTCAAATATTTTTATTCAGTTTTGTGTCAAATTTGGAAATCCTCTGTGAAGTGAAGTTTTGAGTGGTAACAGGTAGGACTTTCACGGGCTCGAAGGCTTGCCCAAGGGCAGTCAATAAAGATACAGCTTTTTGCTCCATTGCCTGTTCAAATCGATGGAGAGCCTTGGTCTCAGCAAGCATGCACTTTGGCAATAACTCATCATGGCCAGGTTTTCTCTCTCTCTGGTGATGTAAAAGCCTTATTTTGCTAGAGATTTATAATGGAATTACGTGCATGAGTGCAGGCTTTCATGTTGAAGAGAGCAGCAGAGGAGCCTCTGGGACACGCAGCTGCCATAATCACAGATGTGCTTGAGAATGCTGAGAGCTCTCATGTAATTAATGCTTCACAGAAAAGAGCTCTTCTTCAAGAAATGGCATTGAGGTTGTCGTAGAAGATGAAGATTTGATTCATTTTGGATTGTAATATTGTGTGGTATTGAAATCAATGCAATGTCATTGGATACATAGAAAAGAAGGAAAATAGGAAGAAAAAAACAGATACATGATGTGGGCGATAGGCATGCGGCCTGGCTTGTAAACATACTTTGGTGTTCATGTAAGTGAGTAATTTGTGTATAAGGAATGGGCTTATTTGCTGGTTGGATTACTGAAGCCAAAATTAGCAAGGTAAAGATACATGTAAATGTTTTGTTGTAGTAGGTGCGAAGCTTAGAGGTGTGATTGCTAATGCACACACTTTCAACAGAGATCACTTCATCTTCTCTCCCCCTATTCAAGCTATACTCTGTTTCTAACCTCCTCTTCTTTGTTGATGTGGCGGTGAATGGAATTGATCTGGGCTTCAAGGACCCTTTAATTAGGCTTCTATGGTGATCATATGTGTAGAGGTTAGGCCCATTTTGGGCCCAAGTTTTCTTAAGCCCATTAGGGCATTTAATGAAGGCAAAAGCAGCAACACAAAGTGGTCATTTGGTGAGATAGGGCGGCACGGGTGAGAGAAAAAGTACGAAGGAGTTGTGGTTCTTGGTGGATGTCCGAGAGCAACAAGAAAAGGGGAAAGAGAGAGCTCCAAGCTCCATTGAGCTGATATCCAAGCAAGGAGATTCCAAGGGAGGTCCATCTCTTTGAGAGCATCAAGTGGAAGAGGAGAAAATGTATTGTCATCTAACTTGAGGTATTGCTATAGATTTTGCTTTGGGTGTGAGCTCTTGGGTGACTTTGGTAGGACTCATAGATTTGTGGTGAAACAAATCTTGAGTGAGTGGAAAAATCTTAAGAGAGTGAACTTGAACAAAAAGTTGATTTGGAGTTAATTGTAAATCTCTTGGCTGTGACAAACTTGTGGGTTGTACAAGTTGTCGAGTTCTTGTTCTAGTGGATTTTCCGGGCCCCGTGTATGTAGGCTTTGCCGAACCACGTTCAATCTCGTGTCTCTATCTTGAGTATTACTTGCCTAGCTTAGTATTGTTGATTGTTACTTGTTGATTCAGAATTGGTCGTCTCTAAGGTGGTTAGCTACCGCAAAGGTTAAGGGAATTAAAATTTCGATCTTTATATCCGTAATTAAAGGTTGAATACTTGGTTTATTCCCCAACAATTGGTATCAGAGCTCCGGTTGAGATTTGGGTGGAGAAATTCGAATTTGGGTGCTCGGTTTGGTATCTTGTGTTGCGCACGCAAGGTGTTCGCCAAAATACCTAAGAGAGTCTATTTTTGAAGCAAGTAGAATTTGGCGTCTAGAAGCGATACGGTAAAAGCTGGGAAGTATACAGTAGAGAAATTCAATGGGAAGAATGATTTCTCCTATTGGAGGATACAAATGAAGAATTTGCTAATCTCACAGGAATTGCACAAGGCTTTGGAGGGTAAAGCAAAGAAGCACAAAGATATGTCGAATGAGGATTGGGAAAAAACTAGATCTTAAAGCACAAGCGGCTATCATTCTTTGCCTTAAGAGGGATGTTATTTTCTTGGTTGATAGTGAGGAAACGCCCGCGGGAGTATGGTTCAAGTTGGAGGCAAACTTCATGACAAAGACTCTAACTAATCGGGTTTATTTGAAATCCAAATTGTACACTTGCAAGATGGAGGAAGGTACTTCAATCCGGGATTATATTAACAGGTTTGATAGGATTATATCAGACTTGAGAGACATTGATGTGAAAGTAGAAGATGAAGATTAAGCACTTTTACTACTTCTTTCGTTGCCGAAGTCTTATGAGAATCTTGTTCAAACATTGATGCTTGTGGGTGATACCCTTACTATGGATGATATTAGAACTTCACTTCTTGAGGATAATCTTCGAAATATTGCAAATGGTTATATGTCTAGTGATGGTAGTAAGGAGCAAGCACAAGGGTTGTTTACAAGAGGTAGAATCAATGACCGATGGAAAACCAAAATAGGGAAGTCTAAGGGAAATTCTAGACCTCCGAGAGATAGATCGTGTTTTAAATGCAGTGAGCTTGGGAATTTCAAGGCAAATTGTCCTAATAAGAGGGCAAGTCAAAAGAACAAGAATAAAGCAAAGGGAATTGTACAAGATGAGGAAGAAGCAGATTATGTTTCGGATGAGAGCAATGGTGATTGTTTCTCCGTTGATGTTGAAGAGGGAAACTCCGGTAATTGGATACTTGATTCTGGGTGCTCACATCACATGACTCCAAATAGGAAGTGGTTTACTACCTATGAGAGCATTGATGTTGAATCTGTTTTGTTGGGAAATGATCATTCGTGTAAGACAGTGGGGTTGGGTACAATAAGGACAAGATGCATGATGGAGTGGTAAGAACTTTGAAAATGTGAGACATGTCCCGAAATGGCGGAAGAATCTTATTTCCGAAGGTGTTCTAGACTCCGGTGGTTGCAAACTTGTTGCATGGAATGGAGTTAAAAAAGTTGTCCGGGGTTCTTTGGTAGTAATGAAATGCATTAAGAAAGAGAACTTGTATCCTATTTTGGGTTCGACAGTGATAGGAAATGCGGCAGTTGTAACTAGTAGAAGCAACAGTGACCCATGTAAATGCACTCGGCTATGGCATAGGCGGCTCGGACACATGTCAGAAAATGGTCTAGATCTGCTCGGTAAATAAGGTTTGCTGAAGAACATGAGGAAGCCTTGCATGGATTTTTGGGAGCATTGCGTGTACGATAAAGCACACCGACTTCAGTTCAAGGGAAGCAGACACAGAAGCAGGGTATATTAGACTATGTGCATACACATGTTTGGGGTCCATCTCCAGTTACTTCGAAGGGAGGTTCCAGGTATTTTGTCACTTTCATTAATGATCATTGTAGATATGTTTGGATTTATTTCTTGAAACATAAGAATGATGTATTTGACACGTTCATACGGTGGAAGACAATGGTTGAGAACAAAACATGTGGAAAATTGAAGACACTGAGATCTGATAACGGTACAAAGTATACAGATGGTGCCTACAAGAGGTTCTGTGCTGAAAGGGGAATTGTCAAGCATTGGACAGTCAGGGATACACCACAGCAGAATGGGTCGCAGAGAGAATGAATCGTACATTGCGGGAAAGAGTAGTGTGTATGTGACTATATGCTGGTTTAGGCAAGGAATACTGGGCAGAGTCGGTTGCTACAGCTTGCTATATTGTCAATCAATCTCCACACCAAGTTTAGATGGAGATATACGTTACAGGGTATGATCAGGGGAACATGCAGATTATGATAGGTTGAGAATTTTCGGATGCACATCATACTATCATGTCAACAAGGGAAAGCTTGAAGCAAGAGCCAAAAAGGCAATGTTTTTGGGGTATGCAACCAGAGTAAAAGGCTATCGCCTTTGGTGTGTAGAAGATTCCATGTTCGTGATTAGCAGGGATGTTACCTTTGATGAGAACTCCATGGTAGCTTCTTCGAAAGCTACGGTGCCCGGTGGTGTTAGTAGTGAGTCTCTTAAGTATCATGAGTTTGAGATAGAACCTAATGATAAACCAGGTTCTAGTCGTGTTCAAGAGGTGGATCATGGAGCCACCCCGGATGAGAGTGATGATGTAGTTTGAGAACATCAGCTTCGCAAATTTCTGTGATGCTGAAGGAATTTCACAAGAATTTTCTGCTCCCATCACTCCCCAGCAAAACGGGATCGTTGGAAGGAAAAATCGCACTCTTCAAGAAATGGCAAGAGTCATGATGTTTGCCAAGGACATCCCGCAGCACTTCTGGGCTGAAGCTTTGAATACGACGTGCCATATTCATAATAGAGTGACCCTTCGCCCTGGAACTTCGCTCATTCTATATGAAATATGAAGGGGGAGAAAGCCGAATGTCAAATATTTCCATGTCTTTGGATCGATCTGCTACATACTTGCAGACAGGGAACCTCGGCGCAAACTTGATCCTAAAAGCGACGAAGGCATCTTTCTCGGATACTCCAGAAATAGTCGGGCTTTTCGTGTATTCAACAAACGCACCCGGACTATCATGGAATCCATCAATGTCGTGATCGATGACAATAACGAGCAACCCAGTGACGAGGACGAAGAAGTCCTAAATCTCTCAGGAGACATCAGACCAGAAGTCAGTGGAGAAATCAGACCAGCAGTCAGAGGAGAAGTTAGACCAGAAGTCAAAGACGATGAGCGCAACAAAAAGTCTGAAGACGAAAGCCCAATCATCCCGGATAAAGAGGCATCTCATATAAGGCAAAGAGCTCCGTCAAGAAGAATTCAGAAGGATCATCCACCCCAGGATGTGATTGGAGACATTAATGAGGGAGTGCGGACTCGACAAAAGGCATCTCTTGACTACAACGAGATGTTAGGTAACGTTTGCTTTATTTCCAAAATTGAGCCAAAGAATATACAAGAGGCCATCAATGATGAGTACTGGGTCTGCGCCATGCAAGAAGAATTGGTTCAATTTGCTAGGAATAAAGTCTAGGAACTTGTACCCAAGCCTGACAATGTCAATGTCATCGGGACAAAGTGGATATTCAAAAACAAGTCTGACGAGCAAGGAAACATCACTCGAAAAAAAGCGAGACTGGTGGCTCAAGGATACACACAAGTCGAAGGAGTCGACTTGGAAGAAACCTTTGCTCCGGTAGCCAGACTGGAAGCCATACGACTTCTTCTCGGCATCGCATGTCATCTGCGTTTCAAACTCTATCAAATGGATGTAAAGAGTGCCTTCCTTAATGGAAATCTCAACGAAGAAGTGTATGTTGCTCAACCTAAGGGATTTGAAGACCATGACTCTCCGCACCATGTCTACAAGCTAAAGAAAGCCCTCTACGGACTCAAACAAGCTCCACGAGCATGGTATGAACGTCTTACCCAATTCCTTGTACATAATGGCTATATTCGAGGGGGAGTAGACAAAACTCTCTTTGTGAAGAAGGAAGGAAGGGAGATCATGATTGCTCAAATATATGTCGACGACATTGTATTTGGAGGGAAGTCAGAAAAGATGGTGGAACGTTTCGTCCAACATATGCGGTCTGAATTTGAGATGAGTATGGTCGGTGAGCTCACATACTTCCTAGGCTTCCAGATCAAGCAGATGTCAGATGGAATATTTATCTCCTAAAGCAAATACGCAAAGAACATTGTCAAGAAGTTCGGGTTAGAAAAGGCCTCACACAAGAGAACTTCTATTGCCACACATGACAAATGCACAAAGGACGAGATGGGAGAATCAGTTGATCAAAGCCTTTATCGAAGCATAATAGGAAGTCTTCTCTATCTAACAGCAAGTCGACCCGACATCGCTTACTCCGTGGGAGTCTGTGCTCGATACCAAGCTAATCCGAAAGTCAGTCACTTGGCTTATGCAAAGAAGATCATAAGGTATATCTCGG
>OY987321.1:15232735-15415476 GCA_963920655.1 Geranium rotundifolium
CGCCTGTGTTCCAGATCGACGACGGAGAGGGCCGGGGAGATCGACGGACACGAGCCCATCGCCGCCTGTGTTCCAGATCGACGGCGGAGAGGGCCGGGGAGATCGACGGACACGAGCAGTCGGAGAGGGCAGGAGCAGTTCGGCCTCGCCTCGCCTGCGCCGAGCTTCGGCCTCGCCTGCGTCGAGCTTCGGCCGGTCGGGGTTGCCGGTTGGAGTCGCCGACTGGAGTGGCTGAAGTGAACCCTCCTCGTCGGCGTTCACTCTCGCCGGTGGCCCAAGAGGCGTACGAGCAGTGAAGAAGATGAAGAGGCCATGGCTTATTTTGAAAATTAGTTTGACAATTGAGGGCATATATGTCTTTTCAATTTAAACCTTAGTTTTTATAATAATTAATAATTAATAATAACATTGAGTTGAAAAGTCAATTTTGCCCTCAAGTTATAAATTAAATTGTTTGATCAATTAGGGGTAAAATAGTCATTTCATAATCATATCAATTGAACCAATCAGACCGGTTTAACAGACCAAAACCATTGAGGGCATTTTAGACTTTTTGACAGATCAAATCAGTTAGATTTAACAGACGTTGGGCTATGTGTCGCTTATTTAAACTTGAGGTATGTTATTCGAAAAACTGGAAGTTGGGGTATTAAATTTGAAACGCGACATAGATGGCTGTAGCCAACTGTCATTATCCCTTTTTAATTTTGTGAAAAAAAAATACTAAAATAGCATCAACATATTAATGTTTTTTTTAAAAATGATTTGAAAGGACTTAAATACCCCTCACTTTCATTCTACGCAATATTTGAAACATGTTTCATAATGTTTGTTTAATGTTTTATTATGGGAATAAAAATTTAATTTTTTCGATTTTGATCGGATATAAACCATATTTGATTCAATACAAATCATATCTAATTGTGAGTCAAATTTTTTGAAATGAAGATCAATTACTTCGTTTTATTCAATTGAATTGATTGCCGGTTTTGAAATCAATGTTTCATTTTTTCCGCGATCACTGGATCGGTAGATCGCGATACAACCACCGGAGAAGAAGACTGGCCATAAGTGATGGTCGTTACAGATTGCGCATAAGATGATTATGATATAGACAACAATTTCTAATTTGACTGAATAATATACCCTTTTGTACTTTAATTGATTTAGTTTTACACAAAAATATGAGATTAATGTTTTTTTGAGTATATACATAAGTAACTATCCAGCCGGGCCCACCCACCTAAATTTAATAACCTCACCCCACTTCCCCATGAAGCTCCTGCTTGCCCTCGAACCTTGGTTGTGGCTGAGGCCAAGGCAGAGGGTACACTGCGCCACTTTGGCAGTGCGGGTCTTCAAATATTGGATTAATGTTAGTCATAGATCAATGGACTACAAGTATGGGTGGTAGGGAAATGCCTCTAGACAAACAAATGAGTAATTATAAAATTTCAATACGTAGAAAGTGGATAATTTATATGGTGACTATTCATTTATTAAAATGTAAATGTTACAAAGGTACAGTTAGTTTTACACGTTTTGCAGCCAGATACAGTTAACTTAAAAAGCTTATTTTAAGGTCAGTTAGTTTTGGTTTAGTGTCAAGTTAGATAAAATGGTTAAGTTTCAGTTTGTTTTGAGTATAAAAAAACCAAAATGCCCTTGATTGTCTATCAAATTTCAAACGATTGTCATTATTCACCACATAATTCATCCAAATTTAATACTTATTAATAATAAATAATTTTTATTGACAAAAAATATTTTATTATTATTATTATTATTATTATTATTATTTAATAATAATAATTTCATAAAAATTAAAAGTAAATCAATTTAATTATTGATTATTTATAATAAAAAGAGTAAAAGTAAATTAATTGTTAATAATTAAATTAATACTAATTATTACAAATAATACTAGTTATCAATAATAATATTGATTATTAATAATATATTGAAACTTTCGAATGACAAAACTCTCTCATACGAACTCCGTTTCGGGTTTATAGTATATCAAATCGAAGAGAATCGAAAGATCAATAACTTTGAAAGAAATAATTTTTTTTATTAATAATGAATATTATTTTAACGATTAATAATTAAAATATTATAAATAGTTAAAATAATATTAATGATTAACAATATTTTGAAACTTTTAAATGACATAACTCTCTCATACGAGCTCCGTTTTGGTCTCATAGTATATCAAATCGAAGAGAATTAGAATATCAACAATTTTGAAGAAAGAAGTTTTTGTCCAAAATTCCATTTGACAACAACAAATTTCTTACACTCTTAGAAAAATTCGACCAAAATTTAATGGTTTTAGAGCAAAATGCAAAAAAAAACGTTGTTAATAATTAATAATTTATATTATTAATATTTTTTGTAATAATTATTTACCAAGTAAATGTAAATCAATTATTCATAATATACAGACAAAAAATTCTTTCTTCAAAGTTTTCGTCTTCAGATTTTCTTCGATTTGATATATTATGAACTCAAAACGAAACTCGTATGAGAGAGTAATGTTATTAGAAAGTTCAATATATTATTAATAATTAATATTATTTTAATTATTAATAATTAATCTACTTTTACTTTTACTTTTACTTTTTATTATTAATAATTATTATTAAATAATAATAAAAAATTATTTTATGTTAACAAATTATTTATTATATATTATAATTTGATGAATTATAAATACGTCTGTGGATTATGACAATCATTTAAGTTTACCTTACATTAAATCAAAATTAACTGACTTTAAAAGAAATTTAAATTAACTGTATCAGGATGCAACTTTTAATAGTATCGGTACTTTGTGACATTTTTGGAGTTGGAGGAAACCATAAAGAAAAAAAATGAAACCCGACGCGGTTTTGGGTTCCAATTTGTTGTCTCGTGGTTTTGATTTTTCTGGGGATTCAAATGGGTTGCTATGTTAGCAAGGAAGCTGATTCCAGGGTCACCCGCTGGCGATCCACCGGCATCGTTGCCTTGCGCGACTCCAAACTCAAGGCAATTTTCGTTTCTGTTTTTGGTAGATTGAACATTTGTTGATAATACATGCTACCCATTTCCATTTCCATTTCCATTTCCTCATGATTCTTGCTTTATGCGGTGTTGGTGGATAGTATGATCCTTTTTGTCCTTTCTAGTGGAGGCGTACGACAGTTGTGGTTGTGTGAATATTTGTAGCTTCAATTAAATTTTTTTGATGAACAATATATATTGATTTTTTGAGATTGCTGGTTGGATTGAACTTATCAGTGTATTGTCTGCCTTGGGTACCAATTTGAAATGGCTATGACTAAAGAGATAATTTCTCATCTAGTTATAGTGGTTGAATTGAAGTAGTGGACGGACAGATAAACATAAGTAAACAGGTAGAGGCTTTTCTTTTAGTAAATATTTAAGTGGTGGTGGTTGTTTCAGACAGTGCAGACTCTTGACCTAACTCACAATAAAATAGGTACTGTTATGATGCCATTGCGGGTCACTCAGTTAACTTCAACAGAACAGTCTTTCTTTTATACGTTCCCTAAACCTTGATACTTGGGTATGGATTCCTATTGTACTCACATTCATCTCTTGCTTTCTTTTCCATGCAGTTGATATACCTTTGGAAATCAGAAAATTAATCAACATGCAACGCCTTGTAAGAATTACATTTTATAATTGCTTATAGTAAGCTTGAGTTCCTAATATTATACGAATGCACACTTTATACAGTAATAAAAAAAAGCTTCTACCATCTTACTCTGTATAAAAGATGGTTGATATCCCATTTACTGCATTTAACAATGAGTTATTAATATATGTATGATATGGAAATATTTGTTGGAGAAAAGGATTTGGTTACGTGTTTGATATGTATTAGTAAAATAAAAATAAGTAAGTTTCGTACTCTTGTTATAACATTGGTTCATATAGGGATATTATAAGTCAGCACTCGACTATGATAGAATTTACATCTAATCCTACATCCACCAAGAGATTGATATGATGAAAGCAAATTACCAAGTGGATTTTGGAGGTGTCAAAATTATAAAATACTATTGATTCAACTTGTTGTTATTACAATGAGAGCATCCCTTTATATAGGGCATAGATCTATACTAATTAGGAAGCTAACTATTAATATTAAACTAATAGGAAATAATGAAGCCTATTCTTATACATAATTACATGAATTTTCTATACAACTTCCTTCAACATCCCTATCCCCTTCTGTTCCGGTTGACAAATTCCTTGGCTTTGTTGCTATCACTTTTCTCTCCTTATGTCCTCCATGTTTCATGAACAATTATGTTTTTGGCTGATAAAAGAAATTGTTCAAGGATAATGTATACATGTCCCTTCTGTCAATGAGGATAATTCCTATTTGGTATTAGTCTTAGCTATTCTACAGGAGTTTTCAATTAAAGAGGAAATAGATGCCCAAGATAATAATTTTATTTTTCAAATTACACATGGATAAATTTTGGTCACTATGATATATTGACTCGTCAAGCATCATAATAGAAATTTGACTCCCATGCCCACATTATCATTCTAAAATTAATCACGACCTATTAAAGGAAACATCATTTAATTGATTTTGTTGTTTGGTTAATAAATTTCTTTTGAGTTCCTTTGGGTTAGATGTTGCTTATTAGTCTGTTGACACCTTTCATACTACTCAATCAAGTATTATGTATTAGTTTGACTTGTAGCTTTCTGAAAATCACTTGTGGTTGCAACAATGAGAAAGGTTCTTTATTCTCTATACTACACTTACACAATTCACATGTACAAAATCAGGGGCATTTGGGATTATAATAATGGATGCCTTGACATTGCGGTGTGTTTTTTTATAATTTGTATGAATATATTCACTCCTAGGATATCTTCTTAACTTCCTCAGTGATTACAGATAATGGCCAACAACTATATTGAGCGTCTGCCAATGAATTTGGGAAAACTTCAGTCTCTAAAAATTATGACGCTAGATAGGAACCGAGTTACTTCCTTACCCGATGAATGTAATTTTCTTCTCTGAATATGTAAGCTAATGTTTTCTAAAATGTCGTCTGCAAAACTTGTTGTTCGTTATTTTTGCACTTTACTTTTTTTGGTAGTTTCTAATTAAATGTCCACATATGAATGTAGTGGGTCAGTTAGTGAAGCTCGAAAGGTTATCCATCTCGGGAAATATGTTAACATGCTTGCCTAATACAATTGGAAGTCTCCGTAACGTAAGTATTCGCTTGCTGAAGTATCTTGTTTCATTACAAATTATTCAATTTTATATGAAATACCACTAAGAATGGAACTCATTTGAGTTTTCTTCTTATTCGTGATATTTCCGTTGATCACGATTAAGTAGTGGAACTGATTGTTTATGTTCAAATCCGATTACGATTTTTTAATCTTGCAGAACTTCCAAAATGCTACCCGTGTTAGGAGTCTAGCTCATGACTCTACAACAATTTCTAGTGTTGGGAGATAACTACAATCCTCTCAAGACAATTATTGTTTATATTTTTAATTAATATTTGGGCTTAGTATTTAGTTTGGGAGTTATTAAGATCGGAAGATAATCTTGATCATTTTAAGTACACATGCAAAAGTTGATCAATTAAGTTATATATAATTCAAGCGATAGTTCTTGCTTATGAGAGTTTGGGTCTTGATGGGCAAAACCACTACGTATAAATTTGGATTGGTTCTTTTACCACTATTGGTAGTGTACTGATCGCAATTAATAATGAGTAAGTAAGATTAAAGTACTCAAGTTATCGAACCCAAGGGAAAAAGATGTTCTAATCGCTCAAATCTGGTTTGTGTGACTGAGCTCAGTCAATCGAAAGTTGGTGTTTGAAAAATTATTTAAAACAAAGCAGTAAATGAAAAATAAAATATGCAGAAAGAGATATGATTCGGGGTACATGTGTCACCAAGTAGCTTCAGGATACAATAATCGATCATCATGCATAAAATGGTGTTTCTTTATTTAATAGGGAGGCAACAGAAATTCTCTAATCTACCCAAAAATCCTTTGTAAGGATGCTAGAGGGTCTAAGTCAATTACGATGGCCTAACTCGCTAGAGTCTAGTTCTAAAAGAATTAAGTTGATTAAGTTTCGTGAATTCCTCTAATTTTCAGGGGTTAACTTATGGATGTTGCACTCGTGTTAACCCTACTTGTTACTGCTAGGATTTAAAACCAAGTACCAATTAACCCTAGTTCAGCATACAAATTAAGTCTTGTGAACATTAACTTATAAACTAGATCAATTGTCAAAACTCAAAAGGAGATAAAACATTAAGATTAATTAACTGGAAACTCCCTAACGCGGTTTTATATGGATGTAAAACCAATTAAGGCATCCTTACACTATTTATTCAACTTATACCCCAAATCACAGAGAATTTAGTCACTCATGGCAAGGGAAGACATATTCATATGATAATTATTCATAACAAGAAGAGAGTAGAAGATAAAACCCAATTGATGAACAAGTCTTCATAAAAGTTTTATGTCTTGATGAACAATATATATAGAACCCTTAAATCTCGCTCCTAACCATTACCTCTCATACATATCAAACTTTCTCTCAAAAGATATAGATCTCAAAAACTGCTCAAGAAAAGCTCCCCAAGTTAGAAATCAGAACCTCTATATACAGGAAAAATCCCACGGACCCGTTAGAAAATCGCCTGGGTTCCTACATTCCTAGGTTTTCCTAAATCCTTTCTAATTTCTATTTCCTCTTCAAGCCCGAGTTGCGTGGCTGTCAGGCAAAACACACTGGTCCGCGCGTGAAACGCACGGGTCCACGCATGAAACGCACGGGGCCAGTGCGTTCCCTCTTTATTTTGGGATTCTGCTAACTTGGTGCCGCCTCATCTCTTCTCGGGTTGGACTTGTTTGTGGGCTTTTATTGGTTCGGGTCTTGATGAGAACTCTTGTGCTTCACGAATATGCTCCATTTTAGGTTCAAAACCTGTATTCTGCATAATAAACTCAAATTACCCGTGAAACACAAAATGGAATAAAACGAGGTATCTTAATGCCTAATAGGGACAAAAGTGAGTTCAAATGCGGAGTGAAGATGCTTAAATAAGTGGTAATAAGTTCACTTATCAAGTCTCTCTAATAAACTCTAATTAACAAACATAAGGCGTAATAGGAGGCTCGGCTCACCATCCTATAATCTGGTATGCAACCAGCATACCAATTATACATGTCCCATATCCCGATCCGAGTCAGGGACTATATCATGTTCCATCCCTTACAAATGTCTTTTGTAACTTTCACTATTGTTGGGAAAAAGAAGTGTTTGTGGAGTGTATAGAGAAAAAGATATTTTACAAGAAAAGATTGCCGCAGTTTTAATTGCATACTTGTTTGCAATGAAATTTATATCACACTTAATTTTGGATATTTAAGCAATACAATAGTCAGTTTTATCACAATTTATTTTGGATACTGTTAATATCTTTGCTTTTTGACATGGATTACTTGATAATGCAGCTGGTTCTTATCAATGTTTCAAATAACAAGTTAAAGTCTCTTCCAGAATCAATCGGGAGCTGCTTCTCTCTAGAAGAATTACAAGCAGATGGTATGCTTGGAATTGGTCTTTTACTTAGTTGTCTCTATTGACAACCACTTTTCTACCATGACAATTTTACAATTAAAAATCATGGAGTAAAGCATCTGATTTAATTGATACGAGCAAAATATTTTCACTTTTACGGTGACGAATTTGACAAAAGGGTCCAGGGTCAATGATAATAAAAAATCTGGTTACTTAGAAACACTTGGCAGAAGCGTGTTGGGTACTTAACCAACTGTACGACTGTGGATGAAAAAAGTTAGTGTGTTAATCAATTCTCACCTATAAAGTCCTGAATGGGGTTGCTTTTTTCCCGAGTATAATAAATTGAGAAAATCTTGTACAATTCAGAGATAATAAAAGAGGTAAAAGAGCGTCATGGCTCCATCACCATCACATGCTATTTCATTGCTGCTCATGGGGACACGTCCCACAATTTGCTTTGATTCAAAACGCATCTGAGATGTGGATGTCAGGAGGGATTTTAAGATGTAGCTAGAATACAGAGGGTTCACGGAGAATGAATACTCTGCGTACACAATCTGAATCACAAGGAAACTATCTATAGTTTGTCTCTGTAATTGTTTAAATTTCCTTAAATGCATAAATTTTTTTTTGTGAAAGTTTGGAAATATAAAAAATAAAGCATTTTGCTTATCAGCTGTTGATAGAACATCAGACCAGCAATTTCTATAACTCATAAATACCGTGATTATCTGGTGTGATGCCTTATGATTTGTGGATCAGTTTCAGTCACACAATTTTGGACAGATTCTGAAGGTTTCCAGACATGGTTGTGCAGCATTGCATTTCATGAGAGTTATTTTTTCAGTTCTGCTTAAAAACATTGAATTTTATGTGACAGTTTCTTGTATGTTTAAAATTTTATGATCAAATTTTGATCAACTTTGCAGATAATGTTATTGAAGATCTCCCCTTGTTAGTTTGTAATCTCAGTCACTTGAAATCGCTCTCCTTGAACAATAATAACATGAAGCAGGTATTTATTATCTACCATTTTCTAGCCATGTGGTGTACCAGATAATCCCCAAAACTGAAGTTGTTTTTGTTCTTGATATTTATTTCCTATTATTCATGGGAGTTTGAGATGATACAAAAAACTGATTCGGAGACAGAAAGAAGATGGATTGGCCATAGTAGATCATAAGGTGGAAGAGAAAGTTGTGGATGTTTATACAACCTAAACACTTTGTGGCAGATAAGGCAGAGGACCTCGGTGTAGCTGTGGTTACAAAATGATGATAAAAATAGACATAATTCAGCAACCAATTTAATGTAGAGCACAGAGAGAAATTAGTCCGGCTGTATTGTTGATTAAATTTGTTGCTGATAAAAAAAACAAAGAGAAAGTAGGTAAATTTGTGGTCCTTCACATTTACGATCACTTGAGGTTTGGGAGTTAAATTGGTATGGGGATTAGTAGTGAAATACATTGATTGCATGAGTGGTTATGTTATGAGCACTTGAGTAGAGGACTTGTTTTGTCTGTTTTCCTTTAGCTATGCTCTCCTATTCACAAAAAAAAGTGATGGTAAAATAGCAATGGAGGGTTAAAAGAGCAGGTTATGTGCCTGTAGTCACATGATGAATAGTCATTTGCTGTTTGTTGATTTTAATAGAAACACAGATGAAAGCTAACCTTGGAAACTGTAGACAATCTCCGACCCAATGTTTTATTTGCCTCCCCAATGCATTATTTGTCATATCCATCTACAACCCAATACCAATGCCAATGCTATTTTACCATATGCTATATTTCCATGCAATATTTGGCACGAGAATATAGCATATGGCATTTGCCTCTAAGAAAAATGATTATTTTAATATTAGGTAATACTCAATGGTTCTCTTTTATCACTAAACCAAATAAAATATCATAATGATACAATAAAATAATGTATTTCATTTAATTTTATTTTATTAAAATAATAAAATGACATGGCATATGGCATAGCATGTAGGTTGGACGTTGGAGTATGCCGATTAAAAAAATGTAGGTTGGAGTACAATACCATTTTGGTGCCAAAATTATGCCATTTTAGCATATAATCCATGTCAAAGTAGCATATGGATTGAAGATGCTCTTACAATTCTTGTATACATAAAAAAAGATCAACAAGCCCAGCCATGGAGAAAGCGGTAAATACTGACCTAACCCTAGTCTAGTTTAACTGAACATCAATCCCTAATTTCAATAGACGTGAGTTCAATGGAATGTTGTATTTTAATGCATTTTGTAGGTCTTACTTATATTTAATCCATATTGAGCATTAATTAATAATGTCTATCAATTATTTGTGCCTTGATTAAGCTTCTCTGTATGTGTTGCTAAACAGATTCCTCAAAGCCTATTAAAGGATTGTAAGGCTCTACAGAATCTCTCTCTTCAGGAAAACACCATTTCCATGGATCAATTTCAGCAGGTAAATCAATGTCAATGTTCCTACTGCAGCGTGCATATAATATTAGATTTAAGTTTACTCAACTGTAATTTGTAGATGGAAGGTTTCCAAGAATTTGAAGCAAGGAGGAAGAAGAAATTTGACAAGCAGATTGACTCAAACGTGATGATCAGTTCTAAAGGTCTTGATGAGGGGATTGACCTATGACCTTGTTCTCCTTGTAGTGTAAGTTCCATTTCTGCCTAATAAACAATTGGATTTGCTGACCTGACATGACATGTGTGAATCATGATCAACAAATTTTGTAAAGGTTGATCTTGAATTTAGACAAGCCCATTGCATTGCATCTCTATTGAATTCATCTTATTGCTTAAATATAATCAACCTTTCCTTTTGTTTTTGTTCAGACATAATATGGTTGAGATTTGGAGGGCACTATAAAGTGAAGATGGGCGGCGTTTTTTTGGGATGGTAGCTGTATAAATTGTTGCATAATGGGAAAATAGCAGGACTCTTGTGTGTCATAACATATATAAAAGTCCAAAATGCCCTCAATAAATGACTAATTAATAGTTAATTATTTGATAAAGTTGAAATTATTATTTTATCCTAAAATGAATAACAATTTGAACTGGTGGATGAATGGTACTTTTGTCTTTTAACCTAAACACATCAAATATTAAATTTTTTAAAATGAAATAATTAGAGGAGAATACTGTCTTCCTTCCTCTTTCACCCTCTCAAAGAAAGGGGTAATGACAATTGCCTACACCCAACTATGTCACGTTTCAAATTTAATACCCTAACTTTCAGTTTTTTATTTAGGGTACCCCAAGTTTAAATAAGCGACACTTAACCCAACGTCTGTTAAATTTAACAGAATTGGTTTGTCAAAAAGTCTAAAATTCCGTTAATAGTTTTGGTCTGATTGGTTCAATTGATATAATTATGAAATGACTATTTTACCCCTAATTGAATACTCAATTTAACCAATAAATTGAGGCCAAATCTGACTTTTCACTTACACAAATAATACTTATAATTCTTTAATATTTATATATATAATATAATATAATTATTAATTATATATTATTATTAATCATTAATTAACCTAATTAACCCTAATTAACCTCCCTAATGTAACCCTCTCCACCACTCCCGTCTCCGGCCACCACTCCCGTCTCCGGATGCATGCTCCGATCGCCTCCTCCCACCTCTCTCTGCATCGTTGAGCTCTCCGATTCGACCTCCGTCGAATCCATCGCGAGGCCTCCGATTCGACCTCCGTTCCCAACCTCTTTGATTCGACCTCCATCGAATCCATCGAATCGGAGGTCGAATCGGTCATATCTGGTTCGGGCTCCTCAACCCCTCCTTCACAGACGACGAGCTCGACGGACGGTGGCGTTGAAGGCGGATTGGAGCAGCAGAGAGGTTGACGACGAGGACCGCCTCGTCGTCCAGGGGTGCTCTGAGGGCCTGGCTGCTCGCTCTCACCGGAGACATCCACAGGCCGAGCAGCGAAGAAGTTGTAGAGCCAATGGCTCTTTTGAAAATTAGAAGTCAAATTGAGGGCATATTTGTCTTTTAAATTACAATTTTAGTTTTTATAATAATTAAATATATAATTATTTAATTAATAATAATATAATTATTTAATTAATAATAATATAATTATTTAATTATTACAAACAGTTAAATTTGCCCTCAACCCATAAGTTAAATTGTTTGATCAATTAGGGTAAAATAGTCATTTCACAATCATATCAATTGAACCAATCAGACCGGTTTAACAGACCAAAACTATTGAGGGTATTTTAGACTTTTTAACATACCAATTCAGTTAAATTTAACAGACGTTGGGCTAAGTGTCGCTTATTTAAACTTGGGGTACCCTAAATGAAAAACTGGAAGTTGGGGTATTAAATTTGAAACGTGACATAGTTGGGTGTAGTCAACTGTCATTACCCCTCAAAGAAACACCCTTTATTCTCCATGGAGAGAACTCAGAACTCGTCCCACACCGCAGAACACATGATCTGATTTCGGCGAACGTCAAACCTTTTCAGATCTGGCGGCGACGAGCAACAACTCTGATTCGCCTAGAGTAGTCCGACAGCTGGATTTGATTCCGCCAGGAGCTTCGAGCCGGGTCACGCCATATGTAAGCACCCATCTGAGTTCCTCTGGCAAGATCCTCACAACCGGCATGCCCAGGAACTGGAGCAATAGAACCGGATCAGAGATAAAACGTCAACTCCTAGATTGATGGAGATGCTCTTGGAGATTTTCGGCTCTGACGCCAGTTTGTCTGCCGCCATCGTCATCTAAGGTCGAATTTGAATCCTCTAGCAAAGTTTGGATATAGAGTTAGGGCTTTGTTGCTTCTTCTCTTTAGAGCCGCTTCTTTTGTGGCGGCGACGCCACAACCCAAGTTCAGATTCTCTATCATGGTCTCATTCTGCGCCGCTGCCAAAATCAAAATCTCCGTTCTTGGTCATCGTCGGCTCGGTTTCGCCAGAACTGATTTCTCTGATAATTGATTGGACCAAAATTGGGGAGGCTGGCTCGTTTTCACCCAAAAGGGGTTTAGGGATGTGCATCGAATGAAAATGCTCTAAAAAACATAGGCGCTAATCGGGCGTACAACACCCCAAAAAGATTAATCGGAGATTAATTGAATTTGTATTTCTTATTTTGTTTATTTGTTTTTAATATACAAATAAATTATACTATATAAATATAAAAATCACCAAACAGGTCTCAAGTTTAGAGCAGTAGGCAGCAGCTATTTCAGAAACTAATCAAGATTCAAGAATGTACCCATGTAATTGGGAGGCTCCATGCTTCACTTCTCTACCTATGTTCTTGCTTGTAATAAAAAGTGAAATATTTATGGGGAAAAACATATTGACACATTAAAGAAAACACGTTTTTAACTTTATTAACATAATTTTTTTTGTACCCAAATTGTTATTTTCTCAAATTTAATCACGATTTAAGGTATGTATTAATAAGTGGGGGTGTCAAAGTTGGAATCACATTCTTTTGAATATCAACCAGTCAGTTCCCAATAATTATTTTAACTAATGTTTACTATCATACTAGTTTTTAAGTTAAATGGACTAAATATATTAAACAGCATGTTTGATGTTTTAAATCGTAATTGAAGTGGAAAATGAAATAAATAATGAATTTCATGAAGAAAATTCGTTCGGCTGTTTGGGGTGGTGACATGTTCTTATGTTAAAATAGAAATATAATGATATTTAGCGAAATACTTTCAATAATTGTTTTTTTCTTGTTGTAAAATATATGTATTTTTTTATAAAGTGATAAAGGTGCTCGTCGAATTAAGAGTTTAAGAAAAATAATTTAAAAATAATTTGTTTTCAAAATTTGTTTACTTTTATTTTTGATGGACTGTTTTTAATTTAAAAGTATGTCAAAGTTAAAACTCATTGAGTATGAATACTCAGTCTTAAAAATAAAATAAAAATGGACGTATTTCAGTAAATTACCTAAGAAACTAAGAAACTTATAAAGTTTTTAATTAAACCATGCGATGCGTGGTGCTATTTGTAATATCTTATGAAATAGTTAAAACCAGGAAAGTGGAGCTGCAAAAAGTCACCTGAAGAAAAACAATAGTTTTGAACATTGTTCATAAATCGTGACATTGAGAGTGTCGTATAGATGAACCTCAATCGATTCTTCCCTGAAAATCAACATGACGAATTAGCACGTATAATCAAACAGAGCAAAAAAAATCATAGGAATCTAATGAACACGACAGATAAAAATATAGATCGTTTTATTTGATTAATAAATCGTATCCTAAATAGAGATATGTGATTAACATGTATTGAAATTTAGTATAGGAAAACGATTGTAATTCCAAAAAATCTAATTAATATCAATTTGTTTGTTATCATTAGACATTCAAATTAGTTTAGAAAAAGATCTGTAATCCAACGAAATCCTAATTAATATTAAATTTGTTTGTTATTAATTTTAATTAATATTTAATTTGTTTGTTATTATTATTATATATTCAAATTAGTTTAGGAAAAGAATTGTAATTTAAAAAATTATAATTAATAGTAAATTTTCTTATCATTTTTGAAAATCAAAATTGAATTTATGTAAACAAAGAAATTAAAGAATGATTTAAATTCTAAATTCTAGAACGTCACGTGGCAACAAAAGATTTTCCTACATATATTGAACAAATTATAACTATAAATTAAAAATATTTATAAAAATCTAAATTGGCTAAAAATTTTTAAAAAAAATTATATTTCAAACTTATTTTTTAATTATAAGGTATATTTCTTTGATTTTTTTTACAAAATTTCATATATTTTGCGTAAACAAAAAAAAGTCCGTTACAAATTTTTTGTCATTAACAAAGTAGAGAAGATACAAAACACATTTGTACTATTATCCATTTATTAAATTAGAATCCCCTTATTTTGAACTTAAATTTCAATTCAATCGCCATGTTGGCGATTCCAGTCCTGGACTAGTGTACACACAAGCTCACGATTTTAGCGTTGCGACTGAGCTTCTTTGTTTGGCGGTAACCGCCGGCGGTGCCACCACCACCACCACCACCACCTTATCTAATTTCTTCTTCTTGGTGTACAAAATGACGTTACTTGACTTGTCAAACACCAATTCTTGAGCGTCACACATAATTTGGCCCAGAACCTTCCAAAACCCAAAGCGTCGTCGCTGCCAGAGAATGGACGTCGTCAGTGATGACCCCGAGAGATATGCCTCCGACATCACGAATCTGACCGATTCTCAACAAACTCGATTCACTTTTATGCTCCCTCACACCAAATTCTGTTTGTCTTGAAATTGAAGACCCAGTTCTCTAATTTCTGGATTTGTTCATATGTGTCTATCGGCGATTCTCCAGGACAAGTCTGTTGGGATTTGGTGCCTAGCACAATGTATTTTCAATCTACTCATGTAATAAGATTATTATTTGAAATAAAATCGGCATTTATATTACTAAGTGTTGTAGTAATATCTTAAGTATGATTTGATTTGTATCATTGTTATGTCAACACATAATAGTAGATTTACAGATCAGATAAAATCACACTTAAGCTGTCCCCGATCAGAATATCTTCATAAGAAGCGATCAGTATGAGGCTAACTCTAAATGATCACACTCTACTGGTCATGGCCAGAAGGGGGCTGGAGTTAGATCATAGTATCGCCAGACTGGGTGATATAGGACGACCCGATCGTGAGTATGTTACATAGATACAGTCATGAAAATACTCATATGTCGGTACGTGAAATCACATCCTCAGACGGGAGCATCTTTGAGGTCATTATGTGATGAGTGACGAGTTTGACTCAGTCTAACGTCTCTTGTGACAGGGTTACAATAACGATTGTGATTGACTCGATCACGAGTCACATGAGTTGACTCAATAGATCGCTGAAGGATTTATCCCTCATACAGATGTATGATAGCATGGCCATGCAGTCGATACAGAGTATCAGTCACAATTCAGTTAACTCAGATCAAGAAACATGACAATTGAACGAGGATGACTTGTCTATGCCTCGTGGTTTTCAAGTTATCAAGAGGATAAAAGGATAGTTTCATGTACGACAAGGTTAAGTTGAAATCTCGATGATCACAAGAGTTGGGTAATCATGACGTCTTGCTAGAGCCACTCATGATGGAAATGGTAGAATGGTAATTTTACCAGTCCGCCAACGTGTCATGAGCCTAGAGGGTCACACACTAAAAGTTGAGTAAAACGGATGGAATCATGTAGAGGAATCACGAGAGAGATAAATTTCGGTTTTGGATTAAACCAGATTAGACCGATTTTGGTTTAGGATTAAACCGGAAATTAAGAGCGGTTTAGCTGTACCAATTGATTTAATTAATTAGTTTCAGCTAAATAGGCCTAGCCAGATTGTGCTAAGCAAGAATAGACTTCTCTACTTAATTAATTAATAAGTTTTGGGCTTTAAGCCCATTAAGGCTTTTAATTAATTAATTCTTAAGGAGAGATATAAAAGAGAAAATTTTCAGATTTTAAAGATAGAAAACTTTTCAAAGAAAAAAAAAACCCTAGCCCTCTCTCTCTCTCTCTCACTTGGTCGGTCGGCCCCTCCCTCGCCCTTCTTTCCCGTTTTGCTTGCTTCGGTCTTCTAGCAAGGATCGTAGCAAGTATCTTCAGATTGCTCTTCCTGTGTGGACGTTCTCTAGAGGTCACTGAATTAATTTTAGTGACAAGGAATTTCAAAATCAAAGGTATATTTTTCAGATTTGTTTTTCTAGCCTAGATCTTATGATCAATCAATGGTCATATAAGATCATTATTTTAGGTGGACTCTTGAGGTTAATTTCTAGTTATGTGTATGGAATTAATTGATTGGAACCCTAAAAAATTCTTCAGTGGTATCAGAGCCTGGTTACATATGTTTATTGTATTCTAGCATGATAGGCTAGATTTATTTTGCAATTGATTTCAATATTAAGAGATTCAAACTTGCAAAATAATTTTTCGTTTTGGTTAATGAATTAATTGCTGGAATTTAATTATTTATCGCTGAAAATAAATTTCTTTTATCGAATGAGATCGAGTCGAGACATGTGGGAGGCCGAGGCTAGCCGAGAGGCCAACCCCGGCCGAGCCACGAGCCGACCGGCCGGAGCTGGAAAGCCGACCAGATCTGCCCGAGCCTCTCGGCTTCGGCAAGGGCAGGCTATGGCCTGACCAGGACAGGCCAGGAGGCCCGCCACGGCCAGCCCTCACGGGTTGGTCGGTCAAGGCGCGACCATCCCTGGCGGCCAGGGTTCGGCCGAACCCTAATTGACTTTCGGGTCAATTTTGGTTCGGTCAAACCGGATTCGATTCGAGTCAGATCCGTTCCCGAAAAATGCAGAATTTTAAGTGATAATTAATTAAAATTTAAGACCGGTTCGTTTTCGATAAACTAGAGGATGAACCGATCTAATTCATAAATTAACCGGTTCAAAATAACGGTCTCGATAAAACGAATTTTTGATTTAAATAAAAATAAAATTGTAAGTTTTGTTGTGCCCTAGTCCAATTGTATTAGTCTATAAATGTCTGTATATATTAGTCATCGTTTGCAATATATAAAATCAGCATTATATTACTTATGTGTTAAAGTAACAGGTTAAGTGTGATCTGATATATGACCATCAAATTAGTAGAACCATATATCTGTACGGATCACACTTAACGGGTCCCTGGTCAAATATGCTTCAATGAAGCGATCAAGTATGAGGATGATTCTTTATGGTATAGTTCTATTTACCATTAGGAGGGTTCCCGGAATTAGATCATAGATATCACTCGGGTGAGTGATATTGGACGACCCGCATTGAATGGTGTTGCATAGATACTGAAAGAGATCACCACGGGTTCCAAAGATTGAAAATCATGCAGCGGACAATATGTAACCGTGGTGATCGATTAAAACTTGATCTTAATGCTATTTGAACATGTTATAAAATCAATTAAAATCTGATATTTTACCTCTTGAAATCGACAAGAACACAAGCGTAGTGTCCTCTTTATCAAGTCCACACAAGCACACAACCGAAATGGTTTTTCTCTCTAATTTTTGCTAGAAATTTTGAGAGAAAACAAGAGCAACAATGGAGGAAGAGAGGGAGAGAATTTTCAGCCATTAGAGGGAGAGAGAGTGGGAGTTAGTTGCTGAAAAATCAAAAGGATAAAATAATTATAGATTATGTGATTTTTAATTTGAAATTAGATTGAATTTCAAAATAAAAATTGCATTATCCATCCTTTTAATCCTTCTTATTTGCATTTAACCCCTCTCTTATTTGCATTAAACCCTAAATGGGCTTTAAGCCCATTTTACTAAAACCCAAATTAAACCCATTAACTTGAGTTCTAATTTCGGTTTAGTCAAAACGGCTCAATTTCCTCGAATTGATTTCTTCGACCGTCTGGTTAAAACCTTAGGCCAGAAAACTACCGAATCGTTCTCAAATCTCATCCATAATTATTGTCATGTATTGTGCTTAATGCGTGTGACCCTCTAGGCTCACGAATAATTGACAGACTGGTAAAATTACCATTTTACCCTTTCCATCATAAGTGGCCTCTAGCAAGACATTATGATTATCCAATATTCGTGATTATCGATTATTCGACTTAACCTGTTATTGTACATGTCACTGTCCTTTTATCAAACCGATATCCAGATTGATCAATAGGCATAGAACGGTCATCCTAATTTATCAATCACTGTTTCTTGATACCTGAGATGATTGAAAACTGATACTAAGGTATCACCTGCATGGCCATGCTATTTCTTCAGTCATACTCATCAAGTGGCCTAAACGGATATCTTTCTCATACCGAAGTATGAGTGATAAATCCCTCAGACACCTTTTGAGTTCACTAGTTCAATAAATGCCAAAGCCAATCGAAGCCGTTATAGCTACCCTTTTACAGATAACATTAGACTAGGTCAAACTTAGGTATTTGCTACATAGTTTACACAAAGACTCCTTGGTCTTAGGATATAATGACAAGTTACGATATGTGAGTATCTCATGACTGGATCTATGCAGCACTCACAATCGGGTTGTCCGATATCATCGACCTGATGGTATATATGATATAACTCCGCACGCACTTTGCCATGATCAGTAGAGCATGATCACAAGGAGTTAGTCTCATACTGATCGCTTCATAAAGAAGCTTAGCTGATCAGGGACTCATCAAATGTAATTCTTTCTGATCTATAGTTCTACTATTAGTGGTTACACACATAATGACATAGATCAAATTACATTCGATATATTACTACAACACTTTAGTAATATATGCCGATTTATTTATTCGGAAAGATGATAAAACATTACATCTGTAGATCACTTTTATATTGGACTGGGGCATAACTCTAACAGATACAGTCATGAACACATTCAATTGTGGTAGCTTGTCGTTGTATCCTTAGACCAAGGAGTGTTTGTGATCGCTATACAGTAAATAACCGCGTTTGACTTGCTCCTAGCGTTGTCCGTAACAAGACTACCATAACGTACAAGATTGGCACGGGGACGGATTGTATGAGTGATACGAAAGGCGGCTAAGGGATTTATCCCTCATACTACGGTATGAGATAGGTATCTATTTAGGCCACTCGATAGAGATTAACTGAAGGGAGAGCATGGCCATGCCAACGATATGGGGTATCAGTATTCAGTAATCTCATAGATCGAGAAATAGAGATTGATTAAATAAGGGTGACGTCTCTATACCTTAAGATCAATCTAGATACCAGGCGATTAAAGGGATAGCGACATGTACTACATAAGGTTACATCGAATCATCGATCATCATGCGCGTCGGGTAATCATAACGTCTTACTAGAAGCCACTTATGATGGATCGGGTAAAATGAAATTTTACGCCGATCCGCCGATGATGGCATGAGCCTAAAGGGTCACACACATAGGATATGGATTTTGAGAGAAACGACGAAAGATCGGGAATTCGTTCGACGCGAGGCAAGAAAGGTCGGATAGTAATTGGACCGGCACGGGCCCACATGGCCGAAGCAATAAGGCTTCGGCCCATGAGGCCCATGGTGGCCGGCCCAATGGGTGGCCCACTTGTGGGTCCACACAATCATCCAACATTCTTGACAAGATGGTGATTTGCCAAGGTATGGGCAAGGTATGGGCAAGTCATGGGCAAGACATGGGCAAGGCATGTGCTAGTCATGCTAGGCATGGGCAAGTGGGATTTTGTTTGCAAGGACACTTTATGCCATACTCCCATCACCAACTCATCCATCTAAGACCAAGAAAGAGGGAATTGTGGCATAACACACAAAACACAAAAGTTCTCTCTCCCTCTTGGACTCTCTCGGCCGAACCTCACAAGGTGGCTCCCCTCCTCCATTTTTCTCTCAAGCTTCACACTATACTGTAGTAGGTAGTAGTGTGTAAGGATCATTTAAGATCATCCCGTCTGTGTGGACTACTTTGGAGTTGAAGATCTCAAACGTTCTTCAAGTTTCGATTCGATCAAATCGAAAGGTAAAGACTTGTGATTTCATTTTTGCCTTGGGATTTAATGGTTTCACGATCTTGGACAGATTTTGGGGTTCATATATTCTTGCTTCCGTTTCCATGGTGTTCTTGGTAGCCCCAAAGTTCCTACAGTGGTATCAGAGGACGGTTACCCTCTTAAATCTATATTTGAATCGTTTTCGGTGTTCTCTTGCATGTCTTATTGCTATAATATGTTTATTTCTTGTATATGGGTTTTACATTCCATGAAAATGAAGTTTTAAACATATTATCAAATCTGGAAATTTTCGAAAAAAAATTGGATTTGTCGGGTCGCCAGAAACGGGACTCTCGGGGAGCCGGAAAAGGGGACCGGGCGGGGGCTCCGTCTTGCCGGATCAGGGCTGTGCCGTGGCCATTAGATGGTCACGGTGACGTGATTGCCCCTCTTCTGCCCCGACAATGGCCAGCAAGTGGTCGAGGCCGGCGGTGGAGGCCCGACGGCTAGGGTTGCCAAACCCTAGCGCGTCGGTGCGTAGGGGCTCGACCCAAGTGGGTTTCGGCCCACTTGGTTTGGGCCCGAGTGTTTTGTTGCACGGTGTTTGATCCATGTCACAAACCCGTAATCCAATGTTTTGAAAAAAATTAGATTTGAACGTTTTCGATAAAACGATTTTTCGAAAAGGTCTAGTTTCGATAAACCCGACCAAGCAACTTGGACATGAAAATTAAAACCGGAATTGCATCTTGTTTGACAATATGCTTGTGTGATAACATATTGTGTGATGATTGATATGCATGGTGCATAGATAGCCCAAGAGCGTTTAAATATTTATCGCTTTTAAAACGGTCTACGAACCGTTAGATTGTAGCGTGTAAATTATTCTTTTATGCGGGCTGCGAACCGTTAGTGGTAAAGTGTAATTATACTTTCATCCGGTCTACGAATCGAGTATTAATTGTAATTATTTACTCAAGTCGAGAAGGATGGAAACCGAGAACGTTGACAATTTGGAGGACGTCCACGAGCTAGTGGGAGTGGCCCTAAGTGGTGATGACGAGAAGAGCTCATGAAGTCTTCGTCTCATAAGAATACTTAGGACTTTAGCTTCAGCTATTTATGCATATTTAACGCTTGAATGCATGCTAGAATTTATTTGAATGATAAATTGAATTGCGAGCATGCTTAGCTTATTTTATTTTAAGCTATCACCATAATGCAAAGATTAAAACCGGATTAATTGTTTGCATGTTAAAGCGTTGTGAACCATCGTCGCACGGGTTGTGATGGATGTGTTCAAATTTGAAAACGTCTTTTCACGGGTTGTAAATGACGGTTTCGAAGAAGATAATGTGAGATAAATTAGAAACGTCATAACACGGGTTCTTGATGATGGTTTCCTAATTGTATCGAACATAATTGATTTAAACTCAACCGATCAAAAATAAGTTTAAGTCAAGTAAGACACCAACCCAAAATCATAAGCTTGTATAGTTCTCCACTTTGTTGATGTCGTGCGCCTTAGCGGAGCATCTTCGAAAGCGCGCTCTATGCAAGTTTGCTAAAATTCTATCTAGATGTCGTGTACCTTAGCGGAGCATCTTTATCGGACTTTGCATACATGATTTGGTGGACTTAACTACGATTCTCGACCAGGGTCGAGCTAGGGTGTCAGAAAGGGTATGCCGTGTACTATCGTACAGACCCTTGCCAAGAACTACATGGGTTGTAATTGGACTCAATTGCACGGGCTATATTTGGATGCATGTCCTACCTAAATAAGTGAATCGGAGCGGTATGCCTTAGCGTACTTCGATTCATGAATCATGGGTCTTGGTTTTAGATTCTATTAATTTAGAATCGAAAGGTTGGAGTTTATTCAGGATCTTCGTAAATTTATTCAATTTTTTGATTAAATTTACTTTCCTCGTGTAGATGAATGGCGAACAATTCAACGAACTCGAACAGTTTGTCGTTGAGGCATATCCTCGAAAAGGATAAGCTCAATGGGACAAACTATCTGGACTGTGACAGGAACCTGCGACTTGTGTTCAAGTTGGAACGCAAGGAATACGTCATGGACCGGGCTATCCCTGTGGAGCCAGCACTCAACGCCCCGAGGGCCGTCAAGGATGCATACCAAAAGCACCTTAGCGACAATATCGACCTGGCGTGTGTGATGCTGGGCGCTATGGAGCTGGAGCTCCAGAAGTAGTTTATGGAACTGTCTCAGGACCCTAAGGCGATGATGTCGCGGATAGGGGTTATGTTCAAGGAAAAGGCTCGGCTCGAAAGATTCGGGATTTTCAAGGAACTCATCGCCTGCAAAATGTCAGCAGGCAGTTCTGTAGGTCTACATGTCCTGAAAATGAAGGGACATCTCGACGGCCTAACTCGACTCGGGCTCGGGGTGGAAAAGCATATGGCAGCCGATTTTGTTCTGCAATCCCTTCCTCATCCATATGATAGCTTCGTAATGAACTATTATATGCATGATATGGACAAGACCATCTCAGAGTTGTATCAAATGCTTGTAACGGTCGAGAAGAACATCAAAGGTCACTCGTGGCAAGTATGTCCTAAAGGTCAGAAAGGGAACTGGCTTCAAAGCTGGAGGTGATAAGGGTAAAGCCCCTATGCACTTGGCGGGAAAGATGAGACTGTCTTTACTTCCGAGACCTCCTAAAGTTGGGGAGGCAAAGAAGAAAAAGGAAGCAGTTTGCTTCTACTGCCAGCAGCCCGGTCACTGAAAAGAGACTGCAGGAAGTTCCACGATGATCAGAAGAAGGGCGGCGGGGCCGCATCTTCCTCAGGTATTTTCTTTTTAGAGCTAAATCTCTCTGTTTCGGATTCATGGGTATTAGATACCGGGGCTGAATCTCATATCTGTACGAATGTGCAGGTGTTGGAAAATAGAAGAAATTTGGGCAAGAACGAGGTGGACCTAAGAGTTGGGAACAAAGTTCGGGTTGCCGCAACTGCTGCAGGATCTGTTAGACTTGTTTTGCCTAGTGGCCTTGTTCTTGTACTTCATAATGTATTTTTTGTACCAACTTTCAGCAGAAACATTATATCCATTTCCTTACTTGATAAGGAAGGATTTATTTTTGTAATCGAAAATGGCAGTTTTAATATAAAACGTGATGACGTACATTATGGAAGTGCAAGTACAACTGGTGGTTTGTATGTATTGAATATGGAAAGCCCCAATTCAAATCAGCTCTATAACGTTAATACGAAAATGTTTAAATCCGATGATTTGAACCAAACTGTAATATGGCACTGTCATCTAGGCCACATAAATGAGAGGCGCGTCTCAGCACTTCACAAGTGCGGATTGTTAAGTCCATTCGAATTCCATTCGATTGAGAGATGCGAGGCTTGTTTGATGGGCAAGATGACTAGAGCGCCCTTCATCGGGAGAGGTGAGAGGGCGGGTGACCTACTGGCCCTAATACACACAAATATGTGCAGACCTATGAGTTCACTTTCCAGGAGCGGTTACAGTTACTTCATCACTTTTACCCACGATTTCAGTAGATTTGGTTATGTCTATTTAATGAGACATAAGTCTGATGCTTTTGATAAATTTAAAGAGTTCAAGACTGAAGTGCAGAACCAGCTCGGGAAAAGTATAAAAGCACTTCGTTCGAATCGATGTGGAGAATACTTATCCCAAGAGTTTCTCGATCATCTTGTGAAAGTGGGATATTATCAGAGTGGACTCCGCCAAGAACACCTCAATTAAATGGAGTGTCCGAGTGAAGGAATTGAACATTGTTAGATATGGTTCGATCCATGATGAGTCACACTGATTTGCCGATATCATTATGGGGTTATGCTCTTGAAACTGCCGCATTCATATTGAATAGGGCTCCAACGAAGACAGTGGAAGGGACACCTTTTGAGCAATGGTACGGGAAGAAGCCCGTTTTGTCCTTCCTCAAGATTTTGGGTTGCGAGGCTTTTGTGAAGCGTATGCTCTCAAACAAGGTGATGAGCTGGTATTGGTGGATCAAGATAATGAACCCACCACCTTTCGAGAAGCCGTGGACAGTACCGACTCCGAGAAATGGCTGGGAGCCATGAAGGAGGAAATGCAATCCATGTACGATAATCAATTCTGGAGCTTGATTGATCCAATCCCTGGTGTTAAAACCATTGGTTGTAAATGGGTCTTCAAAAAGAAGAAAGACATGGATGGCAATCCTCAGACCTATAAAGCACGTCTGGTAGCAAAAGGTTATAGACAAATTCAAGGAATTAACTATGAGGAAACCTTTTCTCCAGTGGCTATGGTCAAATCTATTCGAATTCTTCTAGCCATCGCAGCATATTATGACTACGAGATATGGCAAATGGATGTCACAACCGCCTTCCTTAATGGGAACTTAAATGAGGACGTTTATATGACGCAACCTGATGGTTTTGTAGATCCAAAGAATAAGGGAAAGATTTGTAAGTTGCTCAAGTCCATTTATGAATTGAAGCAAGCCTCAAGGAGTTGGAATCAACGTTTTGATCAAGCTGTGAAACAGTTCGGCTTTATCAAGAACGATGGTGAATCTTGCGTTTACAAAAGGGAGGATGGGAGTAAGATAGTCTTTTTGGTGCTATATGTTGACGACATATTACTCATTGGAAACGACATCCCAACCTTACACTCAACAAATGCTTGGTTAGGGGAGTGTTTCGAATTGAAAGACTTAGGCGAAGCCTCTTACATCTTGGGTATTAAGATATGGAGAGATCGCACCAAGCGGGTCTTGGGTTTAAGTCAGAGCACCTACATAGACAAAGTGTTGAGGAGATTCTCAATGCTTGATGCCAAGAACGGATTCTTACCCATCCGTCATTGCATAAGACTAAGCAAGACTAAGCATCCGGTGACGACTGATGAGCTGAAAAGAATGAGTGGAATTCCATACGCTTCGGCTATTGGATCCATCATGTATGCCATGATATGTACGAGACCGGACATCTCGTTTGCCTTAAGTTGTACCAGTAGGCATCAATCCAACCCTGGTGAGGAACATTGGATTGCGATCAAGGCAATCCTCAAATACTTGAGGAGAACCAATGACGCTTTTCTTGTTTATAAGGGAAGAGAAGATAATGAACTAGTCGTCAAAGGTTTTGTTGACGCTAGTTTCCAGACGGATCCGGATGACTATAAAAGTCAGTCTGGATATGTGTTCATGTTATATGGAGGAGCTTTTAGCTGGAAGAGCAAGAAGCAGGATTCCACCGCTGATTCTACAACGGAATCTGAGTACATCGCTGCCTTAGAAGCAGCGAAGGAGGCTGTATGGATCAGGAGCTTCCTAACTGGATTAGGCGTAATGCCAAACGCGTCTGATCCAGTAAGCTTATTTTGTGACAACACAGGTGTCATTGCACAAGCTAAAGAGCCTAGAGCACATAACAGATCCAAACATGTACCTAGGAAATATCACCTAATTCGAGAAATCATCGAGAGGGGTGATGTGAAGATCACTTACGTTGCAACAGATGATAACGCAGCCGACCCTTTGACCAAGGCTCTTCCTCAACCTAAGCACGAAAAGCATGTGAGGTCAATGGGTATAAACTAGGGCTTAGATTGGAACTAGGGGCAAGTGGGAGATTGTAAGCTTTTTTGTGCCCTAATCCAATTGTATTAGTATGTAAATGTCTGTATATATTAATCATCGTTTGCAATATATAAAATCGGCATTATATTACTTATGTGTTGAAGTAATAGGTTAAGTCTGATATGATATATGACCATCAAAGTAGTAGAACCATATATCTGGGGATCACACTTAACGGGTCCCTAGTCAAATATGCTTCAATGAAGCGACCAAGTATGAGGATGATTCTTTATGGTATAGTTCTATTTACCATTGGGAGGGTTTCCGGAATTAGATCATAGATATCACTCGGGTGAGTGATATTGGACGACTTATACTGAATGGTGTTGCATAGATACAGTCATGAACACATTCAATTGTTGTAGCTTGTCATTGTATCCTTAGAACAAAGAGTCTTTGTCATCGCTATACAGTAAAGAACCACGTTTCACTTGCTCCTAATATTGTCCGTAACAAGACTACCATAACAGACAAGATTGGCACAGGGACAGATTGTATGAGTGATATGAAAGGTGGCTAAGGGATTTATCCCTCATACTACGGTATGAGATAGGTATCTATCTAGGCCACTCGATAGAGATTAACTGAAGGGAGAGCATGGCCATGCCAACGATACGGGGTATCAGTATTCAGTAATCTCACAGATCGAGAAATAGAGATTGATTAAATAAGGGTGACGTCTCTATGCCTTATGATCAATCTAGATACCAGGAGATTAAAGGGATAGCGACATGTACTACATGAGGTTAAACCGAATCATCGATCATCATGCGGGTCGGGTAATCATAACGTCTTACTAGAAGCCACTTATGATGGATCAGGTAAAATGGAATTTTACGCCGATCCGTCGACGATGACATGAGTCTAAAGGGTCACACACATAGGATATGGATTTTGAGTGAAACGACGAAAGATCGGGAATTCGTTCGACGCGAGGCAAGAAATGTCGGATAGTAATTGGACCCGGCACAGGCCCACATGGCCGAAGCAATAGGGCTTCGGCCCATGAGGCCCATGGTGGCTGGCCCAATGGGTGGCCCACTTGTGGGTCCACACAATCATCCAACATTCTTCACAAGATGGTGATTTGCCAAGGTATGGGCAAGGCATGGGCAAGGCATTGGCTAGTCATGGCTAGGCATGGGCAAGTGGGATTTGGTTTGTAAGGACACTTTATGCCATGCTCCCATCACCAACTCATCCATCTAAGACCAAGAGAGAGGGAATTGTGGCATAACACAAAAAACACAAAAGGAAACTACTCTCTCTCCCTCTTGGACTCTCTCGGCCGAGATCCCGAGGAGGCGTAGAGCCAGTGGGAGATTGTACCCGGAAACACAAAACACAAAAGGAAACTACTTTCTTCGTTCGAAGCGAGGCAAGAAAGGCCGAATAATAATTGGACCTGGCACGGGCCCACATGGCCTAAGCAATTGGGCTTCGGCCCATGAGGCCCATGGTGGCCGACCCAATGGGTGGCCCACTTGTTTGTCTACACAATCATCCAACATTCTTGACAAGATGGTGATTTGCTAAGGTATGGGCAAGGCATGGGCTAGTCATGGCTAGGCATGGGCAAGTGGGATTTGTTTTGCAAGAACATTTTATGCCATGCTCCCATCACCAACTCATCCATCTAAGACCAAGAGAGAGAGGGCATTGTGGCATAACACACAAAACACAAAATGAAACTACTCTCTCTCCCTCTTGGACTCTCTCGGCCGAACCTCACAAGGTGGCTCCCCTCCATTTTTTTCTCAGGGTTCACACTATACTCTAGTAGGTAGTAGTGTGTAAGGATCATTCAAGATCATCCCATTCGTGTGGACTACTTTTGAGTTGAAGATCTCAAACATTCTTCAAGTTTCGATTCGAACAAACCGAAAGGTAAAGACTTGTGATTTCGTTTTTGCCTTGGGATTTAATGGTTTCACGATCTTGGACAGATTTTGGGGTTTATATATTCTTGCTTCCGTTGCCATGGTGTTCTTGCCAGCACCAAAGTTCCTACAAAAATTGGAATTAATATGTTTTCTTGATAACATGCTTGTTTGACAACATGATTGTTTGATAACACGATGTTTGCAACATGATTGCTAAGTTAGCCCGATTTAGAATTCAATTTCGGTTTGCAACATGCGAGTTGCCTTTGGGTTATAATTTAATTGTGACATGCGTTTCACGACATTTACTTTATTTAAATTAAATGTAATTACACATTTCCAAGTAGAGAAGAACCGAAGAGAATGACGGAGATCCGAGGAGGCGTGAAGCCAGTGGGAGTCCAAGAGAGTGAGGAAAGACAAGACTTAGTATAGGTTTTAGTTTATTCCAGTAGGATTAGCGGGTTAGCTAAAGCAAGTTTACATTTTTTTTATGAATGTCTGGTTGTATGCAGGATTTAATTCTCATAAGTTTATGTTAATTAGATCATCACCCACATGTGTAAAGATTAATAATAATGAACTGATCACGCACATGTAAACCGGAATAAAAATATCTCTACATGGATTTGTAGATGATAATTTCAAGTTAAGATCAAGTAATGATCAGTGAGAATGGACATTTAAAATGACAAATAGTTTCAAGTCAAGTTAGATACCGCCCACATTTCATCAATTCGATTAGTTCACAGACCCATGGGTGGATACGATTAACGTGGATCCATGGGAATGGGTTCTAAAAGGAGATGGACAAACTTGTATGGGTGAGTGGGCATTAGCGGAGTAACCATGCAGATTAGACCATGTGTTGAAAGGTGGTTGACTTGGCTGCGATTCTCAGATGATCTGAGCTAGGGTATCAGATATAGGGCAATGTCGTATACATATAATGTATAAGCCCTAGTCAAGAATCACATGGTTTTGTGAAAGGACCGGACTGTGCTACTCCAATGTACAAAACTGGGGTGATGAGATTAACTCACTTCAGTTTTGGGTATGTGGAGATCTTGGTTTAGATTCAGAAATGTTTATACTCAAGTATCTCTCACTTTAACTTAATTAAGAATCTAATTAAATGATTTTTCATGTGTAGATATAATGGTACCGTCGCAACCCAAATCAACACGCTCTGGCAGTGAAGCGCTAAAGTCTCTTATGTTGAATGACAAGCTTTTAGGGACCAACTACCTAGTTTGGGAAAGGAACCTGAAACTTGCCCTTCAGTACGACAGACAGAAGTATATCCTTATAGATAAGCCAATGAAATTGCATGCGGATGATGCCAACGAGGCCGATAAGACAGCTTATGACAAGTATCTTAGCGACTAGACAGATGTTGGCATTCTCATGGTCATGTCCATGAAAAATGACACCCAGGATCAATTTATGCATCTCATGGACAATTCTCAAGAAATGATGGATGAGATCAAGGTATACTACCAGAAGAATGCTCGTGTCGAAAGATACGACACTCTGAGAAAGTTATTCCATTGCAGGCTCAATGTTGGTGAGGCAGTAAGCCCACATGTCCTCAAGATGAAGCGCCTCTTTAATCGCTTAACCAGTCTAGGTCATGACATCACAGAGCAGCTGAAATCGGACATAGTTCTGATGTCTCTTCCTAAGGTTTATGGAGATGTAATTACTAGTTACAATTTTCATAATATGGAAAAGACCGTCAAGGAACTACATGGGATGTTAGTGACAGCAGAAAAGAATCTCAAGGGTAAAACCCCTGAGGTTCTGATGGTCAATAAGGATGTCAACTTCAAATGAGCTGGCAAACCTAAGGGCAAGTCACCATGATATCCCAACAAGGCCAAGGCTCCAGCAGTGGCAGGTAAGGGTAAGGAGCCAATGCACCTAGCTGGGCAGTTAAGGGTACCCAAGGGTCCGAAGATACCAGCGGTTCCAAGAATTGAAGGGAATGCTTCGACCGCAGGGGTAATCTGTTATTACTGCCAGGAGCCAGATCATTGAAAAAATGATTGCAGGCAGCACAAGGAATATGTGAAGAGCTTGTAGAAGAGAGAACACCCTTCGGGACATGCATCCGGTATTTACGTTGTTGAGTATAATTTCAACATTACCTTCTCAGATACATGGGTAGTTGATACTGGGGCAGAAACTCACATTTGTGTTAATCTGCAAGATCTAGAAAGTAAGAAGCTCCTGGGGAAAGGCGAGCGGGATCTGAGAGTCGGAGACAACAGTTCGGTGTCAACGACGGCTGTCGGTTATGTTAGTCTTAAGATGCCCACAGGGCTTATCTTAGTTTTGAACGATGTTTTATGTGTACCTACTTTTAGTAGGAATATTATTTCAGTGTCTAGTTTGGACAAACTTGGTTTTGTATTTTCCATAGATAATTGTTTATTTACTTTATCAAGAAATAATATTGTTTATGGCACTGCATCTATGGTTGGTGGTTTGTACATTTTAAATGTTGATAACTCTAACTATAGTTCAAACTATAACGTAAATAAGAGATTGAAGTTGGATGACTTAAACCAGACAGTGATGTGGCACTGTCGTCTTGGTCATTTTGGCGAGAAACGCGTCTCGGCACTTCACAAGTGTGGACTGTTAAGTCCATTTGAATTCACATCAATCAAGAGATGTGAATCTTGTATTATGGGAAAGATGACAAAGGCGCCTTTTGGCGGCTTAGGTGAAAGGGAAAGTGATCTCCTGGGCCTGATACATTCAGACGTATGTGGGCCCATGAGTACACAAGCCATGAGAGGTTTCGGATACTTCATAACCTTTACCGATGATTACAGTAGGTATGGGTATGTCTATTTAATGAGACATAAGTCGAAATCCTTTGATAAGTTCAAAGAATTCCAGAATGAAGTACAGAACCAGCTTGGTAAGAGTATCAAGGCACTTCGATCTGCTCGAGGTGCCGAGTACTTAGATCAAGATTTTCTCAGTAACCTAAGGGATAACGGTATACTCTCGGAACTAACTCCGCCAGGAGCCCCTCAGCTGAATGGTGTTTCCGAACGGAGGAACAGAACCTTGCTTGACATGGTTCGTTCCATGATGAGTCATGCCGACCTTCCAGTATCTTTCTGGGGCCATGCCCTAGAAACGGCCGTATTCATTTTGAATCGGGCACCTACAAAGACCATGGAGACCACTCCATTTGAGGTTTGGCATGAGAAGGCTCCCAAGTTGTCTTTCCTCAAGATCTGGGGGTGCGATGTTTACGTCAAGCGGATGCTTAGGTGACAAACTCGAACCCAATGTAGATAAGTGTGTCTTTGTAGGGTACCCTAAAGGTACTATGGGGTACTACTTCTATAAACCCGAAGAGAACAAAGTTTTTGTTGCTCGAGGTGGGGTTTTCTTGAAAAAAGAATTCCTTTCCAAGAGTCCTAGTGGGAGTCATGTGCTTTTAATTGAAATTCGAGAAGACACAGAACAACCTTTAGAGGATGTAGAAGTACCCGATGAGGTTACTGATCAGAGTCACATTCTAACAACAACTCCTGTAGGACCAATGAGGTCTGAAAGATCTCGTCAAAACCCAATCAGATATGGCTTCTCAGCCACAGAGGGTAATGACTTGATTGTTGTGGATCAAGATGATCCCGCAATAGTTCAGCAAGCCTTGTCTAGTCCTAACTCCAAAGAATAGCAGAATGCCATGAATGAGGAGATAAAGTCCATGAAAGACAATCACGTCTAGAACTTAGTAGACAGCACACATGGGATAAATCCTATAGGGTGCAAGTGGATATTTAAGTTAAAGACAGATATGGACGGAAAGCCTCAAACTTACAAGGCAAGACTGGTTACGAAAGGTTATCGTCAAGTTCAAGGCATGGACTACGATGAGACCTTTGCACCAGTAGCCATGATTAAGTCAATTCGGATGATGTTGGCCATTGCAACATATTTCGATTGCGAGATATGGCAAATGGACGTCAAAATCGCGTTCCTTAACGGGAACTTGCAGGAGGATGTTTATATGACACATCCAGAAGGTTTTGTCGATCCGGATCATCCCGAAAAGGTATGTAAGTTGCAACGATCCATTTATGGATTGGAGCAAGCTTCTAGGAGTTGGAACTTACGGTTCGATGAAGCCATAAAAGAGTTCGGGTTTATCAGAAATCCAGATGAACCCTATATCTACAAGAAGAGCAGTGGGAGTAACATAGATTTCCTGGTGTTGTATGTTAACGACATACTAGTAATGGGAAATGACGTCCCAACCTTGCTTCAGACCAAAGCTTGGTTAAGGAAGTGTTTTTCCATGAAGGACTTAGGAGAGGCCGCTTACATTTTGGGGATCAGGGTCAATAGAGATTGATCCAAGAGAATTTTAGGCCTAAGTCAGAGAACCTACATAGATAAAGCGTTGAGAAGATTCTCAATGCTTGACTCTAAGAAAAGGAACCTCCCAGTAATACATGGCATCAAGCTCAGCAAGAGTCAATGTCCTAGAACACCTGATGAGCTGAAGAAGATGGAGGGGATCCCATATGCTTCGGCAGTGGGATCCATTATGTATGTCATGATCTGTACGGGGCCTGATGTATCGTTTGCCCTCAGCTGTGCCAGCAGATTTCAGTCTAACCCAGGCCAATATCACTGGATTGTCGTCAAGTGTATCCTCAAGAAACTGAGGAGAACAAAGGACACCTTTTTAGTGTATGGTGGGATGAAAGGAGAACTGAGCGTCACTGGATATGTTGACGCTAGTTTTCAGACAGACCCCGATGACTTCAAGTCTCAAGGAGGGTATGTGTTAATGTTGAACGGGGGAGCTTTCAGTTGGAAAAGTTTCAAGGAAGCGACGATACCTGACTCCACCACAGAGGTGGAATACATAGATGCGTCAGAGGCAGCTAAGGAAGCGGTGTGGGTCAGGAGCTTCTTGAGTGGATTAGATGTACTGCTGCGAACGTCTGATCTCGTGAGCTTAAAGTGTGACAACACGGGGGCCGTAGCACTCGCTAAAGAGCCCAGATTTCACAACAGGACCAAGCACGTCGAGAGAAAGTATCACATCATCAGAGAGATGGTTGATAAAGGTGAAGAAGAGATAAGCTACATTTCAACGCATGATAATCTAGCTGACCCCTTAACTAAGGCACTCCCGCATCCTAAGCATGAGGAGCATGTCAGGGGTATGGGTTTAGATTGGAATACCAATTGGGTCTAGGGCAAGTGGGAGACTGTTGGGATTTTGTGCCCTAGCACAATGTATTTTCAATCTACTCATGTAATAAGATTATTAGTTGAAATAAAATCGGCATTTATATTATTAAGTGTTGTAGTAATATCTTAAGTATGATTTGATTTGTATCATTGATGTGTCAACACATAATAGTAGATCCACAGATCAGATAAAATCACACTTAAGTTGTCCCCGATCAGAATAGCTTCATAAGAAGCGATCGGTATGAGACTAACTCTAAATGATCATGCTCTACTAATCATGGCCAGAAGGGGGCCGGAGTTAGATCATAATATCGCCAGACGGGGTGAAATAGGACGACTTGATCGGGAGTATGCTACATAGATATAGTCATGAACATACTTATATGTCGGTACGTGAAATCACATCCTCAGACGGAAGGATCTTTGAGGTCACTATGTGATTAGTGACGAGTTTGACTCAGTCTAACGTCTCATGTGACATGGTTACAATAACGACTGTGATTGGCTCGATCACGAGTCACATGAGTTGACTCGATAAATCGCTGAAGGATTTAGTTCTCATACAGATGTATGAGCAGATATCTGTTTAGGCCACTGGATGAGTATAACTGAAATATAATAGCATGGCCATGCAGTTGATACGAAGTATCAGTCACAATTCAGTTAACTCAAATCAAGAAACAGGACAATTGAACGAGGATTACTTGTCTATGCCTCGTGGTTGTTAAGATATCAAGATGATAGTTTCATGTACGAGAAGGTTAAGTCGAAATCTCAATAATCACAAGTGTTGGGTAATCATGATGTCTTGCTAGAGGCCACTCATGATGGAAAGGGTAAAATGGTAATTTGACCAGTCCGCCAACGTGTCGTGAGCCTAGAGGGTCACACACTAAAGGTTGAGTAAAATGGATAGAATCATGTAGAGAAATCACGAGAGAAATAAATTTTGGTTTTGGATTAAACCAGATTATACCAATTTCGGTTTCGGATTAAACCGGAAATCAAGAACGGTTTAGCTGGACCAATTAATTAGTTTCAGCTAAATAGAATTAGTCAGATTGGGCTAAGCAAGAATGGGCTTCTCTACTTAATTAATTAATTAATAAGGTTTGGGCTTTAAGCCCATTAAGGCTTTTAATTAATTAATTCTTAAAGAGAGATATAAAAGAGAAAATTTTCAGATTTTAAAGAGAAAATTTTTCAAAGAAAAAAAAAAGAAAACCCTAGCCCCCTCTCTCTCTCACTTGGCCGGTCGGCCCCTTCCTCTCCCTTTCTTCCCGTTTTGCTTACTTCGGTCTTCTAGCAAGGATCGTAGCAAGTATCTTCTAATTGCTCTTCCTGTGTGGACGTTCTCTAGAAGTCATTGAATTAATTTTAGTGACAAGGGATTTCAAAATCAAAGGTACATTTTTCACAATTTGTTTTTATAGCCTAGATCTTATGATCAATCAATGATCATATAAGGTCCTTATTTTATGTGGACTTTTGAGATTTGAAATTCTGAATCGTAGCCGAGTCAGGAAGTCGAACACAAAGTCTGTAAATTGTGTATCGACTTCTTGTGGAAATAGTAAGCAAAGTAATAGACAGATAATAATCACGACACCAGAGATGATTACCCAATTCGGTGACTCCGCACCTACGTCTGAGGGCACTTTGCCAGTGGAAAGGTTTTTCACTATCAGGTAGTCAATAGTACAACTTCAAGCCCAACTAGCTATCACACAAGCTATTGTCCTAAGCTACTATAGATCTCACCGTGAATCGCCTCGACCAGGAGCCTCTCCCCCTGTCTTTGAGATTCCCTCAATTCCACCCTTCGAGCAAGTCCATGCTCGGTGTCATTGTCTTCTTGGACGGAGTTGTGAATCTTCAATCACAAACAAAAACCCTAACCGACCCAAACACTTAGTCTTCGCGACTCAAGGTTTGATCGGAGCAAAGATCCGTTCTAGCGAATATTCATCAGCCTCTCAACACGCCGATGGTGCACGGTTAAGAGCTCTGAGAAATCTTGCAGGTGTTAGAACAAGAACGGATGACTGCTAATGGGAAGCCAAGGGCTTTTTATAGCAGCTCACATTCCTAATCCTTCTCGGATCAGGAACAGGAAAGTCAGGCAAGTTGTTGTCGCCTTCCATGACAGCTGGAAGTCGTCTTGCCTGTTCTGACTTCCTGATGAAATCAGGCAAGTCTAGTTGCCGCCTATCGCTGACGTGTAACTGCCAGCTTGAAGTCGTTTGACTTGTCGACGTCACTCTCTTGCGCTTCAAGTCTTCGTGCCACCTTTCTTCTTTCGCTCCAAGCTTCGTTGAAATAGGAAAGCTTCAGACTTTCCTAATCTGCGGCTCGTAACAAGTCGCTCCACATGTCATACAACATGTTACTCGACTTCTTACTTTTGCGCTAAAAAATCATGTCAACTATTAAACGTAGCAACAAGATTAATTTCTAGTTATGGGCATGAAATTAATTGATTGGAACCCTCAAAAATCCTTCAGAGTCTTGTGTAGAACCCGCCACCGGGTAACTCTCAAAATGGGTTACTCTAAATAGGTTTTATGTTTTAGTAGATTTGTCATGAAATTTTTTGTTTTCTAACGGATAGAGTTCAATTTTGTGAATTTGTTGTGCTGAAGATTATATTCAGTTTTCTTGTTGTTGCTAATTTTTTGCTTTTTTTGACAAGTGTGTACCGTATAAATCTCCATAAATTTGATATTGAAGGTTTGGGGAAGATTGTAAACATAAACCTTACCTGTATTTTCGTTTCAATGACAAATCCAATTCGATGGGTATTCGATTTCTACACACAGACGAACAAACCCATATGAATAAACACATAAATCAAATAGATGAGATATTTTTAAACCCAACCAGAAGCATAAACCCATCTTTTCCTACTCACGACTTTGAAGGAGATGACAAGGGGTAGGCATGGTTCCAGAATTGAACTAAACCGGCAGGAACTGAATCGAACCAGACTTATCGGTTCTTAATTTTTAGGAACCGGACCCGGAACCATTATATTGGGCCGTTTTGGTTCTAGATCTGATTCTCCAGATCTGCTTGTTGGAATCGTTGATTCTCATTTTTTGTTAATTAGTCGAGATATAATCCGAATTAGACGATTTTGATCTGATTTATAAACATAAACGAAATTATTAATAGTTATAAAGAAATTGAGCTATAAACTTAATTATTACAACGTAATCGAATTATAAAATTTGCAAATAAAACACTAATAAAAGATAAACTTTTATATAGAAATGGTTTCGACTCTTTCAGATTACCTAACGGTTCTGAATTGTAGGAACTAAAATCAAATGGTTCTCTCAACTTAAGAACTTAAACCAAAACCGTTACCCACGGTTCTTGGTTCCAGTTCTAGTTCGGTCCATGTTCGATCTCTGGTTCTAGGTCTAAAATGCTCACCATAGAGATGACATATAAAAATTCGAGGCCGTGGAAGAGGAGACTAAGGACGACGAGTTTGGAGGAGGTTCTCGATTCCTTTTTTTTCTTCACAAACCCAAAACGTCTCCGTCACTAACTTTTAAAACTCATATATCTGATTTCAAAACTCAATTTCGATCAGTTTCTCTTTACCTTTCTTACCTTTATAGATTTAAGAAGCTCATATGATGTAGCCAATTTTCCTACTAAAACTCTTTGATTTTGTGAAAATATCAGTTCTTTTTGTAACCCTAATTTTGGCAACCCGTAAATTTTTTTATATTGAAATTTCCTTCAGCCGTACGAGTATTGCAAAAATTAAAAAATGCATCATTCAATATCGTTCTTACTCAGTGTGAAATTTCAAACATGACTATATTTGCTCTAGTTATTTGTCTGTCATTTGCTTCCTTTTCCGCTAATTTTCTCGACCACCAAGTATAGTTTAGATTTATGGACTTTCTATGCTTCATATTTTCCAAACGTAGCCTTATTGTTCGTCTATGTATAATGTTTGTCTTCTTCTTAGGTCGTGGATTGAAATGTTATGTTTGTTTCTATGTGTGATATTGAACCCATATTTATTCTCAGTATTTTAAGCTTGTTGTGCTAAAAACCAAGTGATTAATGGTTATTTGATGGAGAATAGAGGAACGGAGGTTTTGGGGGTGAGGATTGGGAGGGTTCCTTGAGAGATGGCCGGAAGGGAGGAGTGGAGAGAGAGAATGGATCGACGACACATTTTGAGGGGTATTTTATAATTAATTAGAAAAAAAACTAATGGAAATTTAACGATGTTACTTAAAATGAGAAAAAAATGAAGGGAAACTTCAGGTGGATACCCCTAAAACATGTTGTTTCTCAAGTGGATACACACTTATATATTTTTTGGCAGCTTGGATACCAAGATTTGCAGTTTTTTCACTTGGCTCTTTTCCGCCAGGTTCCGCTCAAAATGATTTTTTTTTCATTTTTAATTTTGTTAAAAAGAAAAAAAATATCCTCAAGTATATTTTAAATTTTCAAATTCTATCTTTTTAACTCTCTATCTTCTCATCTCTCACCTACACGCTGTTTCTTTCTCTTATTTTTCATTTTCTTTGTGATTAAATAAGGATTGAAAATTTGGAGGCTTTATCCATACCATCAACAATCTCGTTCATGCCCCTGACGATCCTATTGAACACCTCCCTAATGTGTTGCTGCAGGGCACACAACCCTATCTCCATGATGTAGCAAGTTTCCGAAAGCTCTGCGACCTATGTCGTTATTGCCTCCGCCTTCTTTGGCTTTTCAGGGAACTGATACGACTCAGCGAATTTTAACAACGAATTCCCCAAATTCTCCATTTCTGCATTTCTTCCATCAGCCCTGCCGACCCTTTCTTCTCCTTCTTCTTCCACTCCTCCTCGATCTTGTCATGCATCGAGATTATCGATTGGTTCCAACCCAATTGCCTCGGGATGGGTCAGTTAGTGGGAAGCCCATTTCAAGCTGAAATTCTGGTTAGTTGTAATGGCAAGATGTTGTGCACAATGTTGAGACTTTGTGATTGACAACTTGCTGAAGTACAGATTATGGATAGTAAGACAAACACAGTATGGAAATAAAATACACGCAATATGGTTACCCAGTTCGGTGCAACGTCACTTACGTATGGGGGCACTCTGCCAGTGGAAATATTTCACTATAACGTAGTCAATCGGAACATACAAACCTCTATGAGCATTACACAAATAAATGCTTTATGCTATTATTACAAGTGACAACCTAGACCAGAGACTCCCCCTGAATTCGAGATCCTCTCCCGATTCCACTCTTCGAGCAATCGCCTTTGCTCGATTCGTCCTCTGTTCTTCAAACAGTACGTGAAATCTTCAATCACGCTAACACAACTTGAATCACTCATTATTCTCAAATAGCGTTTGATCAAAAGTATGTCGTTCTTTTCAAAACATTCATCCTCCCAAAACGCTAGTCCAACACGTTTAGGAGCTCTGAGCATTTTGCACAAAGAGCGAACTACAATCAAAAGAATAACCAGCTGCTAAGGGGACGCTCTCCAGATTTTATAGCAGCTTATTCCGTCTTCATGCATCTCTAGGGTTTTCTTAACCCTTTAGGACGAATCACAACGAATATGAAGTTTTCATATCCTTCTACAAGTATGAATCATACAAAATCAAGCTCAATATAGAATATCACTTAAAACCGGAAACTTACCAAAATTATCGTCTCAAAATATGTGTTGCCAAGATGTTGCAACACGCGAACATACATCTTTATGTTCGCTAAAAACTATAGCCAACAAATATGTGAACATACATCTTTTTGTCCACTAAAAATATAGTCAATCTAAACGTAACAACACAAACGACCACGCACACTCAGGAATTCTATGGCTAGTCTCATTGTCCTTGACCGTGAGCGAGGTCAGGAGCGACATCATGGCCTTCTTGGCGCGCTTCGCTTAGCCGTCCCCGAGGGGGTGCTACTCTAGGGCGACGATGACAATCTCTGCGAGGTGCTGACAGAGGCAGACCAGCTCGATGTCGTACATCGTGGCATTGCAGACATCGAGCGCCTTCATTATCCTCTCCAGCATCTCCGGGACCAGCTGATCCATTGGGGGTCTTGCGACGGTTGATGGGTCCTCTGGGAATAGGATCAGGGCTTTGAATTCGGCCTCGCAGAAGAGGAAGAAGTCGAGAAGCTTCCACAGCCACGCGATATAGCGGATGGGATCGGAGGAGCTGTCGACGAGGTCGTAGAACCAATTGGCCACATGTCTCTAGAACAGAACCATGTCCTCCGTAATCTGCTTACTTTCCAACGACACACTTAGTTTCACGACATGTTGATTATGTTTAGGAATGACATAGAATCGGTGAGGGGCATTTTTCATTTTTCTTCTTAAATAATTGAAAGAAAAATAAATAATTAATTGCATAAAAATAAAAATAGGAAAAAACAGAGTGGAGGTAAGAGAGGAGAGAGAGAAAAGAGGATAGGATTTAAAAATTTTAAGTATACGTGAAAGTATTTTAGTTTTTTGAATGGAAATTTTAAAAACAAGTTAAAAATGAAAAATGCAAATCTTAAGTTGGTGTATTCACATAAAAAATATCATATTTTGGAGGATCCACCAATAATTTTTTGTAAGCTAAAGTGCACGCGTATTTGAATCACTTAATTACATATTGTACATAAGAAAGATAAAAATGTTGTGTTCTTTGTTGGACTGTTTCAATTCAAACAAGAGAGACGACCCTTTGTATTTTGGGAGGAAGTTTCTTCTTCCTCCTGGCTTCACACCATCTATTTCAGGCTCTCTTGTACAATATCAACATCTCCATCCGCTCTTGTTTTTGTTTCATACCCTTGCTCTTCTTCTGATCCTCAATCTCTGGTATTTTTCCTTCTCTTCCAAACCGACCAGCAATTCTGAGTTTTTGCCTTTTCTTATTGTTGTTTGGGATAACTCTTAGATTGAAATTTTCCAAGTCAACCTAGTCAAAATAGCTGTATTGAGCAAATGTTTGGGAATTTACTTTCTGGAAATCCACGATTCCGAGTTTCATTTGATTCATGTTCCTTCTAATGTAGACCCTTTTCAATTCATCAAAAATAAAAGGGTGAAACAATGATACGTTGATGCATTCAGATTCCCTTGTAATTTTAAACACCTCTCCTATCTTTCTTGTTTCTAGGGTCAGCATCTTTTGTTCCCCAATTTTTTCTGTCTGGGATTGTTTCATTTGTGGGTTTTGGGGATCTCTGTTAGCTTTCTCTTAAACCATAGCTTCAAGTTGGCAATCATACATGTCATCAAATTGCTTAGTTTTTATATATTTTATTTTATTTGCTACCTTTAGTGCTAAAACAACCCTTCATGAGTTTTGTTTTTGTTTTCCTCCTTTGCAGGGCCAGTACATACTGATCTGATAGTGTTGCCTATTGACTGAGTAGTTTAGGTTCTTACTTGACCCATCAGAAGAGAATGTTTGGATCGAAGAATTCTCCCTTGAAGCCTCGCAGGCATAATCCTGTTTCATCTGGTGCTAACCCTTTTGATTCTGATGATGAATGGGATGTGAAGAAAAAAGTTAGTACAACAAGGTCTTCTTCTGAACCTGTGCTGAATACGCCTAATTTTGGCAGCAATCCCTTTGATGCTGACGAGGAAAGAGGGAGTTCTTCTTCGACTTATTCACTTGCTTCGTCGGTGAGAAACAAGTACAAGAATGATTTCCGCGACAGTGGGGGAGTTGAGAACCAATCTGTGCAGGAATTGGAGAGCTATGCTGTGTACAAGGCTGAGGAGAATACAAAGTCAGTCTACAATTGCCTCAAGATTGCAGAGGACATAAGAGAGGACGCCACAAAGACTTTGGTTACCCTGCATCATCAGGGTGAGCAGATTACCAGAACCCACACTGTTGCTGCTGACATTGATCATGATCTGAGCAGGGTATGGTTCTTCTATACTATAATTAATCCATCTTCCATGAAACTAGATTATTACATTGGATATGGAAATTGGAAGAGTTATACACTAGCATTTGTTAGGTGATGATTATCTACGGCCTAACAGTATCACACTGCTTAGAATACTTATAGGCATGGCTCTGCAGTCTTCTATCTCGTCTAGTTGAAGATATGATGGATAAATAGGATATATTTATGTGCTAGGTTCATCTTATTTTCTTTGATGGTGGATATGTTGCATGCATCAAATGACTAATCTTGGACATTACGAATATACTGCATATTATAACCACTTGCATTCCTGTACAATGCATTGTTAAGCATCTGAATAACTATAACTTTTATTTGGATGATTCCCTTAGCATTTGAATAAACTTACAAGATAGAAGAAATGAATTATATGAAGAATGTTATATAAGAAATCGATATTGTGTTTTTCTTATCCATCTGTGGCTATAATCCCATATCCACAGTTGCCTAACTGCATCCCCACTGTCACTTCATTACTATAATTGGTTTAACATTTAATTGACTCTTCCAGTGTCATCAATTTGACCTTGCATCACTTCCTACTAGTTTGGTGCGGCTTCATTATGGCGATAGAAGATATTTTGAACCCTTATAGATTTATATATGCACATACTTTTTAAAGATGTTACCACACGGTCTGTTCCTCTGGGCATTTAAGGTCATTACTTTGTTATGTTTTTTTGGTTTGGGGTATTTGGTTTTCTATCACTAATTAACACTTCTTCTGGTTTAGCAACTATTAATTTTCTGAGCTAAAGGTACCAAAATAATGCTTACGTGGTTGTTTGATGCTGAATTATAGGGTGAGAAGCTTCTGGGAAGTCTCGGGGGGATGTTTTCGAAGACATGGAAGCCAAAGAAGACTCGTCCAATATCAGGGCCTGTTTTGACGAGAGGTTACTATCTTTCTTATAATACTTCTGTTTTGTTTGCTCATTGCTTATTTAAATTAAATCTATGCTTTTATCATACAATCTGCATAAATGGAATAAGATTGATGTTGACTCCTCTATTTTCCTTCTCAATGTTATATGTCTGTGGCTTTGGTGTTGGATTCAGTCGATCTGACTTGGTTGGTTTTGCAGACGATCCATCTGCTAAAAGGGTTGGCCAGTTAGAGCAAAGGGAGAAGTTGGGGTTGGGCCCTGCACACAAGGGAAGGTCAAGCACACCAGCACCACCCTCTGAACCCGCAAATGTGCTGCAGAAAGTTGAGGTCTGTTCTTTATGATTATTATAGGCTTATACATGGCTTGGCATTCAAAAAATTGAGATTACATCAGCATTGACCTGTGTTTTTTCCGAAACAGTTAGAAAATACAAAGCAAGATGACGCGCTTTCAGATTTAAGTAGCCTATTGGGAGAGTTGAAGGGTATGGCTGTGGACATGGGCTCAGAAATTGGAAGGTAGGTCTATTACAGCAAGTTATAGAATGTTTTGTTAATTCTGTCGCAATTGCCCTGTCATTGTTTTTTGCGGCATATGCCCACAATCAGACTAGTTTGGGGGTTCTTCACTGGGTTAACAATATTGTTTCAAACTTCATTATTTGAGATCTAATTACTCTTGTTATCATTTCAGGCAAAATGGAGCCCTGGATAATCTCTATACTGATGTGGATGAGTTAAATTTCCGAGTCAAAGGTGCAAATCAGCGTACTCGCCATCTGCTGCGAAAGTAGTTTTGCACACTTGTAAGATTTGGTCATGGAGATGTTAGAATCTTGGTTGACTGTTCTGTTCCCTTACTCATCAGATTTAAGGATCATGCATTTTATACTTGGTTTGGTTTTGTATGCACCTTGTACGTACTTGTTATAATAAAGTGGGATATTGCTTTTTATATTTCAGAAATTGGGTTGTTTAAGTGGCTTTGCATTTCCATTCATTTATTTATTTGATTGAGAAAGTGAATGGTATATATATAATTTGTGATTTTGCAGTCGCTTCCTTAGAGATATTGTCATCGTGTGTTTCTTGCATGATTGGAGAAGGAAATGGTTGCAAGTCCACGGACACTGATTATAGCTGCACTTGGATGAAATCATCACCAACTTTAGTAATTCCAATGGTAACGTAACCTAAGCAAAGGAGCCATTTGCATTGCCCAACCAACAAATGGAAGGTGCCAACCAATATGAAAACCAAGACTTAGGAAATGCTATCCCAAAAAATGGATTGTTATACCTCATTTTAATACATTAACTATTCTCAACACCCCAAAACACCACTACAAACATGCTCATTTTTTAAAATTTTAGCTTAAACTATTATCACGTTTTTATCAACCTTAATCCCAATTTAGTTCAGATTTCATGCTTACCCAACTTCAATTTAAATCTTCTAAAATTACTGTCAATATAACTTTAATTTTTTAATATTTTAACAATAATATAATTTTGAAAATCCTCCACATACGTCCCATGTACTTTGCACGTTTTAAACTTAACTCCCTCGAAAAATAAAGTCTTTTGTGGAGCTCCTGAACTTACCTGACGTTTCACTTCACCTCAACGGTGTTAAGTTGCTGGCGAAAAGTCGAAATTGACCTCCTTTAAACCCTTAGTTGACACGTATGTGATGATGTGTCTAGCATTGGTTCTCCATTTTGTTCTCAGACACACGAAGCTGAATCGATTAGCTCACTTTGAAAGGACGGTCGAGAGAGGGATTGGAATCGTTCGACTCACTCTGAATTCGACAAGTAAAATCGAATCGAACGGAGAGAAGTAAAAAGAGAAAAGCGGCGAAGAAAAGCGTAGTAGAAAGTCAAATCGTCGACGGGGCAAAGAGAAAATCAGAGGGACTCTCTAGTGGTTGTTCACATGTCTTCCTCCAGAAATATCGAGAGTTGCGGTGTATCAAAACTCAGGTGGCGAAAAGTCTGAGAATGGAAGAGGTATTTCATTTTCATTTAATGAAAATTAGGTTTCAAGGTTTCTTGGGAGAATATTGGATTATGTTAGTTTTTTTTGTTTCTGCTTAATATTTCTACAATATTTGGTACATAGGGTTTTGTCTTGTGGTTTGATTTCTAAATTTTGTTCTAATTCGAATTACTGCAGTTGTACCTTGCAGTCTGAATCATAAACCCCCTTAGTATTCAACCCAACATTAGAATTTGTGTATCGACATTTCGAGGTATATCACGGGGAGGGGAGATTTTAATTTACCCGAAAATAGTTACATAGGTGGAAATATTGAATTAATTAGCATAAAGGAAGAAAAGGTTTCTATGGGTAAATTATTGGGTGTTGTAGGGAAACTAGGTTATGATGAACCCACCATCCAATTATCATGGTCAAAGTATGGACTGAATTCTTTCCTTAATATCTATGAATTGTAAAAGGACACATAGGTCATTGTTCCCCCATTAGGCATGTTAACACCACTTGGTGAACTTGTTCGTGTAAGGGATGAATTCGAGTGGCATGGAGTTGAAGGTATGTCACTTAAGAAGAACAAACATATCACACATGTTGTGTATCTCACTGAACAGGAGTTAACTAACTTATCTTCCATGGGCTTTGAGGTGAAGAAAAATTTGTGGAAGGAAAATAGGAGGGTACAAATTGTTGAGAAAATTGATGATGTAAATGAAGGTGTAGATGGTGCTGGACCTAGTTGTCAACCCAGTGTGAAACCTTTTGTGGAGGTTGTTAAAGAAGTTGGCGTGGAGCTTTGTGAAGAAGGTGTTGTTAGGGGTGGTGAAGAAGGTGATATGGAGGGTGGTGAAGAAGGTGTTGTTAGGGGTGGTGAAGAAGTAGGTGATGGTGGTAGTGGTGAAGAAGTTGTTGCAGAGAGTTGTGAACAAGTTGTTGCGGAGGGTGACAGTAGTCAAAGGGTGACGACATACCTGATTGGTTGAGGTATGTGTCGTTTGAGTTGGAGACCGAGAGTGAAGAATTATTCAAAAGGCAAGATCAAGACTATCATGTAAAGGACAGTTCAACGACTTTTAAAGAAGATCCAAATGGACCTACTGCTGAAGACTGATGAAGAATGCAATGAAGAAATGACAGAATCACCTATCCAAGAAGAAGACAGTGACGACAATGATTACGAGAAGTCAAAGGCAGACAACAACCGCGAGCCATGTTGGGAGACAAGTTCCAAGATGAAGAAAGCATATTTGGGATTATATTCAACATTCAGGAACTCGTTGTGTTTCGTTTAGTGTTCAAGTCATACATGGCAGAGCATGAGTCCGATTATGAATTTCTGAAGAATGAGCTGGGTAGCATAGTCAACATATGTAGGGAAGCAGATTATCAACTCCGGTGTTACACTTCGATGATTGGAGATAGCTCGTTGATGGATATTAGAACGTGAAAACCTGAACACGGTTGTGACCATGCATTGAAAAATAATCAGATAAAATATGGTTTTATTTCCATAAGGTAAAATTCCGTTACAGTATTTGTTTAAAATTCAATTGCTTACATATGATACAAAAATAATGAATTAATTTTTTTGTATATTCCTACCAGAGATTCGTCTAGCAGAGAAGATGAAAGTTAAAACACTCTGAGAAATAGTGCGAGAGGAACTAGGTATAACGTCTTGTAACTCAAAATTTTATAGGGAATTGACGAGGGTGAAAGCTCTAATTTCATGGAATTCGGGTGAACAATACGAAGATCTACTAACTTATTGTGAGGTGATCAAAAAAAGAAACATAGGGAGTAAAACGAAAGTTGAGTATCACGATTCTGTGAGTCAAGATTCCACCAGATGTATATCAACTACGCGACTCAAAAGTAAGGTTTTATGACTGGATGTCACCTATATATAGAGTTGGACATGTGTCATTTGATGGTTGATTTGGATGGCATTTGTTATCTGTTGTAGGATGAGATAGAAACAATGTGATGTACCCATTTAACTATTTCCATAGTTGGTCAAGAGAATAAAGAATCATGGCGGTGGTTTTTAAATGAGTTCTTCGACGACTACGGCTCACACCTAGATCAAATATAATTTTTTTATTTCAGACAAATAGAATGTTAGATTTTTGTGTGGTATCATAATTTTACGTTGCACTTTCCTCTTTTTGTTTGTTAATTATTTTTAGAGAATTTTGTCAATTTTTTTATAAATAACTAAAATACCATTGAATTAAAACTATATAAAAAACGTATACGTACGAGGGGTTATCTGGGATAATCACATTTTTTTTCTAATAGTGCTCCTGAGTTTCAGCTTTCATGGGACTCCTTCTTGAGACTCATATTTGGTAACATGGATTCAATGTTACAGAAACAAAGTGTTTATAGGTTAATGATTCATAAAAGGGGATTTAGAATTTTAACACAAGCTCTCCCCTATTTAGAGGTTTGTCTTAAAATTTTTTTGCATAAAACTCCTCTTTTCCATACTCATGTTACCCAATTCAGGAAAGAGAAATATTTCTTTTTTATAAAAAAAGGCTACCTTTCATTTTCTCTTACTTTCTAGACCTCAATATGTTAGTGTTAATATGCAGGCCAAAACTCGTTCGTTATGTTGTCTTTCCTATTCTTTGTAACCCTAGTATTATAAATATAGGATCTTGTACATTGAATCAAGTATCGAATACAAATACCCTCTGATACCAGAGCCTTAAATCCCTCTCTATTCGATCCAATTCGCTTCCGCAAGCAATTGATCGCTTTAAACACGCATGGCTGATTCTGCAACTTGTCAAACCACACTGTCAACACCATAATCCTCCGCATCAACAACCAACATCTGCTTCTCATATCGACACCGACCTCGCAACAGCACCATTCTCGGATTGCCACCATCACCGACCACCTCAAGCTCTAGCTCCAGCCAACTCGCAGCAACAACCATCTCTCACAGCAGCAACAATCTCGTTGCTACCTCTGTTTTCCGATCGACTAATCGAAAAACATCGTCAGCAAACTTCCTCGGCAACCATCGTTGGTCAGAATCTCTCACAACCAACACGTATGCACATCTTGTGCTCATTTCGGCCGATCTGTGCCGCTAGCGCCTCCGAGCCTCCACACGCGCCTCCCTTCAGATCCGGTTAGAGGGTCTCCGTTCTTCTTCTTCTAGCTAGCTTCAGGTCTCACCGCCGACGAGTGGAACATCAGGACCTCGTTTTCGGCCAATCTGCACCAAACTCGACTCAAGGGAGCAACGCGTGAATCCCACAAGCCGTCACGCGTCTTCCTCACGCGCCACCGCGCGTCTGTCTCACGCACCTTTACTGTTCATCAGCGCGTACTGTTCACGTGCCCGAAAAAAAGTAAAAAAGAAAAATAATAATAATATTTTTGTTCTTCTTTTCATTATTTTTTTGTTCCGATTTCTCCGTCGTGACTGATCTCACCAAGAACCCATCTAATTTTAGAACTACTTGCTAATACTGCAAGAAACCGGGCCATTGGATTGCACATTGTCCACTACGTTGGGCAATATATGGGCCTTAGCCCCATCGTCGTTTGAGATATGGTTCTTCTCCAAACAAAGCTCGATCAATTTCTAACATCGTTGTTGCTGCCCCAAGTGTTAGCACACCTCGTAATTCTTGTACTCCTCTCATTCAGGAGATTGCCGCACTCGTAGACAAATTTAATCACAAAAACCAAGCTACGTCAGCCTATTCTGGTAAATCTTTGAATTCTTGTCATTCAGGTATTCCCCACAACTCGAGTTCCTCGGGTAAGTCTGATCTTTGGTATTATGATTATGCATGCTCCAATCACATGAGTCCAAATTATTCGTTATTTTCAAATGCTAAGCATATTTTGCACTCCTGATATTCGCACTGCTGATAACTCATCCATATCTGCTACTCATTCTGGTCTTGTATCAACACCACATGTGTCGTTACCTAATACCTTGTTAGTCCCGAAATTGTCTCTTAATCTTGTCTCTGTGGGTCAGATTTGTGATATGGGTCAGATTTGTTCATTTTTCTTGCTCTTCTTTGTCTATCACTGTGTAGGATCCGAAAACGGGACAAATCTATGGAAAGGGGCATAAGACAGTTTGCCTGTTTGAGCTTACATATCTACAACCACCTTCATCCACATCACATCAGTGTGGTGTTTTCGTCTCTGCTGATCGTTGGGATTCTCGTCTCGGGCATCCCTCTTCTCAATGATTAAGTCATCTACTTAATCGTGGTCTTCTTAGGTCAATTTCATCCAAGAAATCAGCGTTGTGTTTCGTGTGAACTCGGTAAACATCATAAACTTCCTTTTTCTGCAAACGAGTCACGTTCATATGCACCTTTTGATTTAATTCACTTTGACTTATGGGAACCATCACCGACTCGTTTTATTGGTGGTTCACGTTACTGTCATATTTATCGACGATTACAATCGTTTTACCTGAATTTACTTGATGCATAATAAATCTGACATGAATGTCGTTTATTCGAAATTATGTAACATGATTCAGACCCAGTTTTCCAAAATCATCAAAATCTTTTGAACTGATAATGGGACAGAATTTAAGGAGACATCTTTTCTTGATCTACTTGCCTCTCATGGGACTGTTATGCAAAGGTTTTGTCCAGGTACATCTGAACAAAATGGTCAGGCTGGTCAGACACCGTTCACACGTTGGTCATATATGCGGCTTGCCCTGAACAATTTTGGGGTGAAGCTGGTCTCACGTCTGTCTACACCATCAATAGAGTTCCATCTCCTGCCATCGGTAATAAAACTCCTTACGAATGTCATTATGGTCGTACTCCTAACTATGACCTTCTTCGCACCTTTAGGTGTGTCTATTTCGTTCAGCTGCAACCTTGCGAACAAACTAAACTTGAGCCTCTTGGGCGTCTTTGTTGCTTCATTGGGTATGGTATCGAACATAAGGGGTGAGGATGTTGAGATCCTATTTCCAAACGTCTCCTCATATCCCGACACGTCACTTTTTAGGAACACAAAATTTTTTCGTCCATGTCTTCCTTTTATGTGTTTCAATCAACCTCTTTCTTTTCAAATTATGATATTGATCTCTTTCTTGATGATCTTGAGGGATCATCTTCTGAGCTAACCCCTGCAGGTAATCCACCGCCTCCTATCCATGATCCTCTCATAGACACGGTTCCGCTTGAAGATCTTGTGATTCCTACCCGTCTTCAGCGACAGACACGACCACCGTCTTATCTTCAAGACTACCAGGTAACACTACTCAATCTCTCTCGAGTCATGTCCAGTGTCATGTCCATCTATGAACCGCGTACATATCGTGAGGCATGCATTAATCCTTTATGGCAACAATCAATGACTGAAGAACTTCGGGCGCTTGAGAAAACTCGTACCTGGGAACTCGTTCAATTACCTAGCAATAAATCTGCAGACAGTTGCAAGTGGGTATACAAGGTGAAAATCAAGAACGATGGGGCTATTGAGCACTATAAAGCTCGTCTCGTTGCAAGAGGATTCTCTCAAGAATATGGGATCGATTATAAGGAGACATTTGCACTAGCTGCTCGTCTCACATCAGTTCGCAATCTAATTGCAGTTGCAGTCGGGCGAAAATGCAACCTTTTTTAGATAGAAGTCAAAAATGCTTTTCTCAACGGAGATCTTGCAGAAGAAGCATATATACAGCCTCCTCCTGAGGATGAGCATCCGCCAAACACAGTCTGTTGCTTGAAGAAGGCTCTATATGGACTCAAGCAAACTCCGAGGGCATGGTTTTCAAGATTTAGTGGGAAGATGTCTGATATTGGCTTCACCTCCAGTCTGTATGACACCGCCTTGTTTGTCAAGAAGACTTCCCGCGGTCACATTCTGCTTCTGCTTTATGTGGATGACATGATTATCACCAGAGATGATGAATCCGGTATCTCTGACATGAAGATCAAGCTCAACAAATATTTTGAGATGAAGGTGAAGGGTTTTTCATGGGGTCACTAGCATTTAAACTCATGCAATGGCAGAATTCTAATAATGGATATCCCGTTAAAATATGATCTTCATGCTGAATTAATTTCAACATAAGATTAGAATCAAAAACGATTTTATACCTTTGCGAATCTGACAGATACAAAAGTATGTATCCTCTTGAGCTAGTCCACACGACGATGTATTTGATCCGAGATCAAAAACCTTCTTGCAAGTATTACTAGTTTTGCAAGAAGGGAGCAAGAACACAAGAGAGAGAGAGAGAGAGAGAGAGAGAGAGAGAGAGAGAGAGAGAGAGAGAGAGAGAGAGAGAGAGAGAGGACGGCCGAGAGTCAGAGGGGAAGGGAGAGGACCGGCCGGTTTTGGGGTTTTCGGAATATATTCCCAATTTCCCAAAATCGTCCGCTTTCCCTTTTTCCGATTTTTTCAAAATAAAATATTTTGTCAAATCTTTCCCTTTCGTTATATTTCTCAATCTTGGATTATCTTTAAATTAAAATTAAAATTAAAATTCATCAATTTCTAAAAGTGCCTTAAGCCCATTTTAGTTCAAGCCCACTTAATTAAAATCCATTTTGAGTCCAATTAGACTTAAGATTATTAATTAAATGACTTGAATTAAATCAGCCCATAATTCACTTAGACCAATTTCCGTAACCGCCTGGTTTACAACCTATACCGGCAATTGTCTAATCAATTCTGGTTTAGCTTAGACCGGTCCGGTCTAACTAAACAAGAAAGTGAAATTCTCAAATTTCTTATCTCTTCTCATCCGGACTTTCGAAGTCCTATTTTGCTGTATTCATCGTCTTAAGTGTGTGACCCTCTAGGCTCATAACACGTTGGCGGATTGGCGCAAAATTACAATTTTGCTCTCCCCATCATAATTGGCCTCTAGTAAGACATTATGATTACCCAACGCTCATTATTATCGATGATTCGACTTAACCTCATATCTTCCTAGTCATTATCCTTTTATCTCTAGATATCCATATTGATCATAAGGCATAGAGTCGTCAACCTTATTTAATCAATCATTGTTTCTTGATCTGTGAGATGACTGAATCCTGATACTGCGTATCTCTAGCATGGCCATGCATTTCCTTTCAGCCAGTCTCATCAAGTGGCCCAAACAGATATCTTTCTCATGCCGGAGCATGAGGGATAAATCCCTTAGTCATCTTTCGTGTTCCCGCATGTAATCCATAACTGAACCAATCATAGCCCTTATGACTACCCTTTTACAGATAATGTTAGGTAACGTCAAATTCAGTTACTGATTACATAATAACGACAAGGAATCCTTGGTCTAAGGATACTTTGACAAGCTACAATATGTGAGTATGCTCATGACAGCGTCTATGCTACATACTCACCTTCGGATCATCCAATATCATTCTCCGAATGATATCCATGATCTAACTCCGGCACTCACCTTGCCATGATCAGTAGAGCGTGATCATATTGAGTTATCCTCATACTGGTTTCTTCTGAAGAAGACTATATGACCAGGGACTCATTAAATGTGATACTTTCCGATCTATAGTTCTACTATTATTACTGATACACATAATGACATAGATCGAATCGCATTTAATATATTACTACAACACATAAGTAGTATAATGTCGTTTTATTATTTATTCCAAATGATGATAAAACATTACAAATAGATAACTTATTACATTGGGTTGTGACACAAATCCAACAGAAGGACCTCGGCAAGCTCACATATTTTCTTGGTCTGGAAATCTTGTCGGTCTCTGTAGGTTATCAGTTATCTCAAACTAAGTATGCATCTGGCCTCATTTCTCGAGCAAGTTTATCAGACAGTAAGATTTATTTCACTCCCATCGAGGCAAACGAGAAGCTTACACCTTTGATGGAAAACCTCTCCAAGATGCTACATTGTATCGACAACTCGTAGACAACCTTGTCTATCTCACCGTCACACGTCCAACCATTGTCTACGCAGTCCACATTGTCAGTCAGTTCATGAGTGCACCACGCACTATGAGGCCGTCCTTCGAGTACTCTGCTATGTACGAGGTACTCTGTCTAACGGTCTTCACTTCTCGTGTGATACACCGATGGTGTTGCAGACATTTTCAGATGTCGATTGGGCTGGTGTTCCTACTGGTTGACGTTCCACAACGGGATATTGCTTCTTTCTCGGAAAATCTCTCATCTCTTGGAGGAATAAGAAGCAGACGATGGTTGCCCGTTCTAGCACCAAGGCCCAATATCGAGCTCTTGCCGACACTACCTCTAAGCTCATTTAGCTTCGTTTGCTACTTTGTGACATGAGCATTTCCCACAACTTGGCCATTTCTATCCATTGTGTCAACCGGAGCGCCATTCAAATTACTCATAATGATGTCTTCAATGAACGAACCAAACATATCGAGAATGATTGCCACTTTGTAAGACATCATCTCACCCAGGGTAGTATCACTTTACACGCCGTCTCCTCAGAAAACCAGACTGTTGACATCTTCACAAAGCCTCTACTTCCAGGACAATTCAGTGCATTAGTTTGCAAACTCAATTTGAATCATTCACCTTGAGTTTGAGGGGATGTGTTAATATATGGGCCAAAGCCCGTTCGTTATGTTATCTTTCCTATTCTTTGTAACTCTAGTACTATAAATATATGATCTTGTACATTGAATAAAATATCGAATACAGATATTCTCTTTACGAATTCTAATATTTAGTTTATTCGACAAGTTTGTTGCATGTGTGAAGTCTGTCGAGCAAATTGACAGGCTTCACAGTTGTGTCGATATCTATCGATTCATTGTACCTTTGCAAACCAACATGTGCATAGATTGGATCTCAATGTGTCTATCTTAAAATCTGACACATTTATCATATGTTGTGACATCAGTCGATGCATCTGACATGTGACGGGAGAAAATCTCCTACGAGATTGCTCGCTTCCATATGCTTGGCAAGTTCATCGGTCTTCAAGTAGTATAGATCATTTAAATGCCTCGAATTATCAATCCCTCGGAGATTGCTAGCTATAGGATACCAAAGCGAGAGTATCCTAGATGTATCGAGTTCAAGCGATTGAGCGGAAAGGTTTTCATTCTAAGAGTTCTAAATTATCAACAATCACTTCGGTACCCGTCACCTCTAGGCCGTCAGCTCGTCTAGTCTGTCAGGTTGAAATCCATCACGTCGCGTGACATGGTAGGTTGACATGTTGAAGTCCAACCCAATGGTCGCGTCAGCCAGAGGCAAGTCGATTTATGAGATAATATAATGTGAGATGAGCTTATGCATATGACCTAGATGATAATTTGCCCGAGCGTATAGTGTACAGTGACAAGCTAAAAATTCGAAAGGGTTAAACTTTGCACTTACACACATACCATTTCTTGATGTTGATTTTTATTGTATTGAAACATCTACATATCAGTTAAATTATATGTATTAGCAATTATTTGATACGTCAATAATCAAGAACCGTGAAACAAAAGCTTAATAAATAATTGATTTACTGTCTTAAATGAAATTGATTTTAGAATGACTAAAAAGAATTGATAATCAAAGTTCAGAAATTTAAGCACAAAAATTAGTTGAGGGTTGAATAGAAATGAGTATCTCTATTGAAAAATTAATTCATAGTTAAATAGGACAGAGTGTCTCTATTGTTTTGAAAGGATCTAACAAAAACTCATTCATTGACAACAAAAATAGACTTCACGCTTTCAGACATGAATTTAGGATAGTATTTGTGAACGATCTTTACACTTGCCCCATCTAATTGGATCTTTACACTTGTCACATTCGGATACAAACGGCTATAGAACGTCCAAATGTTCTACAGACGTTGGATCAGTGCGGATTTGGACGCGCGTTGTCCCAACGTGCGACACGTGGTAGCGAGGTTCTACAACGCATACTTAAGGGTTTTACGGGTCCATCACGTTTTACAACTTTGCACTACATGTTCTACATGATTCTACAACATTGTACTACGCGTTCTATAATTTGGACGTTTGGACACCTGAATTTGGTCTGTAGCGAATTTCTTCTCTAATTATAAATACAGTACATTTAGCATAGGTTCATACTTCATATAAATGTTTGCGTTTTATAAGAGTATAATAATTTTAAGACCCAAATTTACGTACAAATGGGATGGTGGTGTACAAATCTGCTAATAAATTGTAGCCATAAGATCAGTTGATCGACAGCTTGAAGGTTATCGATGACAAGCAATGTAAATATTGCGTATCTTTTGTCTAATTGGACAAGTTTTGACAAGAATACAGGGTGAGTTGGTCATTCAACTAATTACCTCAATTTGAATTAAGACTGTATTTCTAGAATTTCGGTGAGTATTGCGTATCTTCATTTGGAAGTTATAAAATCAAGTAATTTAAATATTGCGTATTTAATGGTGTTATAACAAATTATAACGGTTTGGACAATTAGGTATAGTAAGTTAGAAAATTGTAAAATAAATATTGTAAATTATAAGAGGCAATTAAGTACAGTGAATTGTCCTTATATGTGAAATTTATATATACCTTAAACAATCTACTAAGAAAAATGTTTATTTTTTCATTTAATGAAATCATTATATTCACGTAGCCTACAAATTAATAACCTAAAAAAAAGGCTCTTTGTATCATGTTACTTTTTGAACTAAATATTTTTCCTTGTTGTTAAGAGATTAAGCACGATTTTCTCAAGTAATCAACCATAGAAAAACTCTTTTATTCTTTCATAAGACGTGTCAAACTTTTATAAATATTGAATTTCTATATTTAAGTTCACTATCAATCGTATATGTTGCATATTAGATTATGTTAACAATTTGAATCAACATAAAGAAATTTTTTAAAATTAAAACTCAAAAGTACACATAGTCATTCCAACCAAGTCCAATTTCACATAATTACCCTCAACTTCAAAAGTGTACACTCAATTACACTGATATATTCAAAATAAACACATGTTAAACATTTTGATAAAATTGTTAATTTTAAAATAAAAAGACGAAAATACCCTTGGTCAGACTTCAAATTTTCAAAATCATGTTACTCATGTGTGTTTAGGTTTTTGGTATCAGAGAAGCTTTGCCGACGCTAGATTCAACCACCGACGGTTCAAATCGGTTTCGCCAAAACTTTTATGTGCGTAAAGAACAATGAAAGTAATTAGTTATTCTTTTTGAAAGTTAAATTGTTGGGTTGGGAATAGTATCACACTCCCTTAGCTCTTACTCATACACATCAAGAACTATAAATTAAAATGAAATTGCTTTTGAAAATCTTTCTCGTGACAAACGGATTAGAATTTTATGAACCAAACATAAGTTTAATAGTTTCTGTAATATATCTAACAGTTTCCACTCTAAAAATAATCATAAGTAGTCTCAGACATGTTGCCAAACAAAACAAAGAGCCATCTTACGTCCATAAAAAAGGCTTTAAGCTGCTGTAAAAAAAATTATGACTTCTGAGTTAAGAAAGATATAATCTACCGTTCTACACAAATTCATGTCAAGCAAATACTAGATTTTTAATAACCAGAAGCCATGCACCACCACAAACAAATAATGCAAAAAGGTAAAATCGAACCTTGATAAATAACTGAATTCCATCCACTAAAATGATCGACTAAAAGCATACTCAACAGTTGAGCTTGAGATCAGGTTCATAAGAAGCTAAGTATCTAAATAATGTTCACAATTTAGAGCTGTTTAAAGACAAACTTTTACTTCATTTCTAGAACCAAATCTGAAATGTCAAATAAAACAAGAGAACACATTATTAATGGCCTGAAGTTCTGATCATTTTCTCGAAAACCAATAAGCTCAAAACTAAAGTAGCCCAAAACCGAACTAGGACACAAACAGAGAGCATAAATAGATCAAGTTGTACCTTGCTCGTTGCGGGCAGCGAAAAGGATGGAAACAGTGTCGTCACCGACGAGGCACTCAACTGTGTGAGCATGTCATGAGGTCTAAGAGGGGAGCACTGATCGGGGCTTTACGGTAACAGTGATTGGCTTCGAAGTGACAGCCTTCATGGTCAGAGTGTGGTCATTGGTCACGGAGGTCGAATCTTATCTGGCACCCGGCGAAGAAACATACTTGAGTGGCATGATTGTGAAAATTTGAAGTGACCAAGGGCATTTTTAGCATTTCACTTTAAAAACTAACATTTTCATTCAAATATTTAAGATCCACAATGTCACAACAAATATTAAATATTAAATGAATTATCTATATCATCAATTGAAAGCAACTTATTACATGAAGTTGATCATGAAAATTTGTTAAAGATTTTGCATCTAAATAGGTTAGAAGAATAAATTTGTAAAATTTAAGTATCTTGAAATTATTTTATCTTATCGAAAGGTAAAAGCAGAAAGCTTACGGAAGTCAACGATGGGAAAGGGTTTACACCAGAAAAGATGTCTTACATGATAGGATATATTGTTTTAATTGAATGTAAAGAGTATATATGTCACGGAGGTTTATGGAGTAAGGTTCATTTCGCCCCTCATTTAAGTGTATCTTTATTTAACAAATTAATAATATTTATGGTTTTTTCTAATATACAAAATGCCCCATTTTAAATTTTTGCCTTAGGCCTTGATAATTATAGGGCCGGACCTGACGAATTTTCATTTATGTATATTTTTTAATACAAATTAGTGCGGGGAACCGCGCGTCCGCGCGTTGCGCGTGCAACCCCCAAAAGCACGTTATTTTTATAATTTTTGAAATACAGAAAATAGAATTCCAATAATTAAATGAGGAGTGATATATATATATATATATATATATATATATTATTTTGGCTCTGTTGACACCATTTTTGTACAAACTGTAATGAATTGTTTTAAAAATTGTTAGAAATCTAACGTTGTAGGTGAGCACGTTATTTTTATAATTTTTGAAATACAGAAGATAGAATTCCAATAATTAAATGAGGAGTGATATATATATATATATATATATATATATATATATATATTATTTTGGCTCTGTTGACACCATTTTTGTACAAACTGTAATGAATTGTTTTAAAAATTGTTAGAAATCTAACGTTGTAGGTGAGGTGGTAGAGATCTCATGTGATAAAGATTACTGACTCTTAAATTGACATTTGCATATTGTTAGTTAATTCATTTTTGATAAATAAAAGTTTGAAAACTAACCTAAGGAGTTAGCAACAGTACATGAAAGTTATACCCTTTCTCACAGTTCCCTACAATTCTCCGGCATTACTTGTCAAAAAGGAGGGAAAATAAAAGGCAAAAGTGTCAACATGAATAAACTGATAATTTTTGTGAATGATGTTGGACAAAAGTTGAAAAATGGCCAATTTAACATGTGTTGTAATTTGTGAGTCTGTCACCTTGAACTGTTATTTTGGAACACTTAAACTCAATCTTTAATGATGTAAAGTACGTTTACATGTTTTAAGAAGTGAGATATTTCCAACGGTATATCACAAGCTCTAAACGAACAAGATATGAATGAGAAATTGAAACTCAAAGATGACCACTTGAAATGGTATTGTTGAGAAAATGAGTTGTGCAGAAAATTTTGGGGCCGAACCCGCTACTCAAATTGGTTTGAACCTCATTTAGAAGTTATAAAATCAAACAATACAGTCTTAATATCTATTTTAAAATTGGGGTAATTTTAGATGGTTACCATTAACTATCACTTACAAACACGACTACCTAATGTTTTTTTTTCATTACACATGGTTACTCAAATATTTTTTAACGGACATGAAGATACAAAAATGGACGTAAAATTGAGTTCTCAATTTTTTTGTTGGAATTTGAAGCATCGATAATTAGTTTGTCTATGATATTATATATGTATGTCTTTTGAACCTTTGATGATTATGTTGTAATCATCGATCTATTTTGAACCTTTCAAGATATGCGCAATAATGGTTTTATCATAACATGTTTGTATTTCTTTTTAAGACATACACAAATAATCCAGAAGGGACGTAACCTAAAATAATTTTTGGAATATTAAAGTAAAATAAATTGAGGTCATTAAGAGCATTATTTGCAGTCATTCATCCCATATAATGTGAGGTGAGTAAGGGTAGTTTGGAGAGAAAAAAATGAGTAAGGGTATTTTGGGAAGAGAAAAGGGAAGTAACGGACATATCTTTGACGTAACTAAATTTTCCGTCCATTTTTGTATCTTCATGTTCGTAAAAAATTTATTTGGGTAAATATGTGTAAGAAAAAAAACATTGGGTAATCATGTGTTGTGTAACTGATAGTCTAAAGTAACCATCTGCATTTACCTCATTAAAATTTTATCTTACTATACCCACTTGTCAAAAAGTCATTATATCAGCGTGAAAAGTCTAAATACCCCTAAATATTCATGAAATTTCAAAGTAATTTCATTTTTGCCAATTTCTTCATATTCTTTAATTTTGATTTTGTTGTTTTTATTTATCATAATTTGATTAAAATGGATCAATTCCATATTCAAAGACATCAATTCTTCAAAACACCAATTCCAAATTCAAAGAATCAAAACACAACCTCAAATATATTAATTCCAAGTTAACAGTAACAGAACTCTCCATGAACGACAAGAAACAATTCATTAGAGGTCATAAATAACATAAATTTTTCCTTATTAATCAAAAAGAGCAAGATAAAAAGAGAAAAAGGCTAAAGACGATTATTGTTAAAAACACCGAGAACAGAAATGGTGGGTTTCACCAATAACCCTCAGTTTTAATCTCTTTTCTTTTCTTTTTTATTTTCATGAATAGCAAATTAAAAAATTACTTCAATAATCCCCAGAAGTCCTCGATTTCATCGAATGAACACCCATAATCTCCAAGATCTAGTAAGTGGAGAAGATAGTGTGAAATAGTGCGAATCCGCCGAATTCCCTCTGATTTCGGTGTTCCTCACCAGTGACGAATCCGAAGTATCATCCATTAATGCCTCGATTCAAAAACAACCCCATTCCCAAAAATGAAAGAACACTAGAAACTTCAAATTGCTTCAAGCTATTTGGGGAAGAAGAAATCGCGATTCACATCTAACCGATTATCTTCAAATCGGAAGGGCATATCCCCAAATCGAGTTATGGAATCATCATATCAACCGCACCTAAAATCCCTTGTACGACTTGAAGTTCTCCACCTCAAACCGGAGAATTTTTTCGGTGGACGACAGAGACGGTGTGGCTGTAAAACCCTACAACCGTCGCCACACCTCTAATTGGTCTTCTTGTTCTTGTTCCTGATCATTCATCACAAAAAAAGTCACTCAACTTCCAAGTCGAGAAAATTATCAAAAAAAAATTCTTCATCAGGAGAGGATATGAGCTAAAGCCCACCATCTCTGTGGTGGAGCTTCAGATCCCTGCTGCAAAAATCTTGGTCTTTCAGTCATGCTTTTGGGTTAATGAATTTTGGTATGAATAAGTTTTTGGGTTGAATGTGTTTATGGTTTGAAATTCGGTTTGATGTGTCTATGGGTTAAATGTGTCAATGGTATATGTATGATTATAAATAGGGATAATCTCACCTAGCTACAGCTAGTTTGACCCGAATATCACATAACTACAGCTAACATATTTTTTTATCTGTGAGGTGCGTTGAGTTTGACTATTCTCATTCAGCTACAAACCGTTAACTTTTCAGTTAATTTTAAATGTGAAATGACTAAAATACCCTTAATAGTCAATCAAATTTTCAAATAGTGCCATTTGACCATTTTTTTGTTCTTCCCTTTTCCTCTTTGCTCTCCACAACGCAGCCATGGCTCACCGGAAGGGCTGGTGCTGGAGGTGGTCCGGGGCGATGCACTTACCTGAAGGGCTGGTGAAATTTTTGGTCTTGTTTGGTGAGCAAGAAACTGACTTTCCAGAGAAAATTGATGAGTGGGTCTCAAGAACACAGTTATCAAATATGTGGGTTGTTTTTGGATTGGGCCCATGTGAGGTCACACAAGTGTAGTCCTCAGAAAGCTCCATCTCCTCCAATGTGAAGGCCTGAGGAGGAGTAGGAGAAGGAACTTGATTGTTCTTGGTGGGACCAAAAATGGAGGATTTAGGGATTTAGGGATCAATCCCTCTAGGCTCTGATTCTGAGATTTTGGGGTGTTTCTTGATTTGAGTTTTTTCAGTTAGAAAGAAATTGAGCGCCTTCAGGCACGAGGTTTTTTCAGGCACGAGGATGTCGTGGACTTGAGCGCCTTCAATGGTGGTTCAGAGCAGACCAGCACGCTCCACTCGTGGCGGTTCCGGTGGAGGGAGGTGCACTCCCTTGCGGTGAACCCTCGTCGAGGGTCGCTGACCTTGTGCCCATTGACGATTTGGGCGTCGCCCAACAAGAGGCTCGCCGGAAATCAGTACAACAGAGAGAGGGAGAGGAGAGAGGGCCAATGACATGTCTTTGAAAATTTAAATGATATTTAGGGGTAGTTTGGTCATTTTACACGAAATTTTAACTGAAAACTTAACATTTTGTAGCTGAGTGAGAGTTACCAAAGTCAGGGCACCTCACAGGTGAAAAAATAAGTCAACTGTAGTTATGTGATATTCGGGTCAAATTAGTTGTAGCTAGGTGAGATTATCCCTTATAAATATACATACAACAAGATAAGCAAATTGAGAATATTAGAGGAATGGAAAGAGAGAGGTGTTCAAGTTGGAGGAGAGAAGGAAATGGGCAGTTAAGGGCATTTTTTCCATTTTGAAAAAAATTAACACCATACTCAGTTAAGTGGACAAAAATAAATAAATTGTAGAAAAAATATAAATATATCGATTGTTAAGTTTTTAAAATAGTAAATTGTAAAACCAATCCAACTATATATAGTAAATTATCATTATCCCTTAATTTAATTCATACTTATGTAATATCCTATAGGGAGATAATCCGCTGGAAACTATAGATTATAGGTGGCATATAGGCGTAAATAAGTTAAATTTTGAATTCCTTTTGGTCATTTATTAACTTGGCCTAAGTGCATTATGATCATTTCATGTCTTTCCTTGAGTTATGTGATGCAATTTTCTTTAAGGCGATTTGCGATTTAGGGAAAACTCTAATCGGTTTGTTTCGAAAATCTAGAATCAAAGAACAACAATTGAAGATCGAAGAGCATGAATTGAAGAACAACAATCGAAGAAGAGGAATCAAAGAACACAAATCGACATAAACGAATTGAAGAACACGAATCGGCCAAAACGAATTGAAGAACATGAATTGAAGAAGGTAAATTGAAGAAGATGCACTATTATAAAGTTACGAAAAAAATAGCAAAGAAGAGTAACTGTGTGAGAAGGTGCAGAGTGTAGTGAAGAAGAAGAAGAAGAAGAAGAAGAAGAAGAAGAAGAAGAAGAAGAAGTTAAGTAACTATTTGAAACCTATTTCAGTGTTCTTTTCTCATGTATTCATAGTTCCTCAATTAATGTTAGAAACATGTTTCTGACTGCTCAAACTCTTTGATTTATGTGAAATTTCTGTAAATAAACTGATGTCAATTGTCTCTCTCTATTGATATGTGCTCATCTTGATGAAATGGTATGTTCAAAACCTGTTTCAGTATCAATTTCTTATGGATTCATAGTTTCTCAGTTACAGTTAGTAATATGTTTCAGACTGCTCAAACTCTCTGATTTTTGTGTAATTTATGTAAATATAATGTTGTCAATTGCTTCCATATGTTGATATGTGCTCATTTTGATGAAATTGTCTCTCCAAAACCTGTTTCGGTGTCCATTTGTCATGGTTATACAGTTTCTCAATTACTGTAAGGAACATGTTTCAGATTACTCGAACTCTCTGATTTTTGTGTAATTTCTGTAAGTAGGCTGATGTTAGTTGCTTCTATGTATTGATATGTGCTCATTTTGATGAAATAGTCTCTCCAAAACCTATTTCAGTGTTCTTTTCTCATGGATTCATAGGTTCTCAGTTAATGTTAGGAATGTGTTTCAGACTGCTCAAACTCTCTGATCTTTGTAGAGTTTATGTTAGACTTATGTCAATTGCTTCTCTATGTTTATATGTGCTTATTTTGATGAAATGGTCCCTCCGAAACATGTTTTAGTGTTCTTTTGTCATGAATTCATAGGTTCTCAGTTATTGTTATGAACATGTTTCAGACTGCTCGAACTCTCTAATTTTTGTGAAGATTCTGTAAGAAGACTTATGTTTGTTTTTTTATTTGTAGATATATCAACCAATATACTTACCTAGGTTAGCACACTACATTGTCATGTGTTTTAACACACAATATTTCAAAATTGAGGTATTGTATAATTTGAGTTATGAGGGAACACTCAAAAGTCGGTACAAAAATATTCCTCAAGTTGTGGTAAGTAATGTTCAAATTTGTTACTTTAGTTAGTTTCTCATTTCTTTGTTGTTAGTGAATTTGATTTTTTTTTTCTTTTTAACAACATGACTATGTGTATGCTTTCATGGAAAAGACCAACAAGGAAATGGCTACACAGTTTAAAGAATTTGAAATACAGTTCCCGAGACTACCATGTGCTTCATTCAGATATACAGTTGACTGTGGAATCACGGCCATCTGACATATGCAAAATTATATGGGAGACGGTGCTTTTAAAAATCTCTTGACGAAAAATAACGTAAGCATATTAATTTTTCATGTAGAAGGAATTTTGAATTTCATTTTCATTTGTCAACAAGTAACAACTAATGTTGCATATATTATACAGAATATTCAAATGGAAAGGTTGCAGGTCGACTTTGTGTTCGAATTGATGAGCAGCTAGAGGAATGAGTATTAGAGTACATTGAGAGCCCAAGTTGAGAGATACTTTATGAAAAACAAACTTATGTTTGATTTTGATGAGCAACTCATAATATAGGATTAGTTAAAACTTATATTTTGTTTTTATTTTGTAAACTGATTGGCCATTTTGTTGGGTCAGCAATACATTTTTTGTAAACAAGTGGCCATTTTGATGGGTGATCAATACAATTTTGTAAACAAGTGACCGACCATTCTGTTAGGAACATATTTTAGACCACTCAAACTCTCTGTTTTGTGTGGAGTTTCTGTGACATAAACTGATGTTAATTGTTTCTATATGTTGATAATATGTGCTCATTTTGGTGAAATGCTCTATGCAAAACCTATTTCAGTATTCTTTTCTCATGGATTTATAGTTCTCAGTTATTGTAAGGAAGATGTTTTAGACCACTCAAACTCTTTAATTTGTTTTAAGTTTCTGTAAATAAATTGATGTCAGTTGCCTCTCTCTGTTGATATGTGCTCATTTTGGTGTAATTGTCACTGCAAAAACTATTTTAGTGTTCTTTTCTCATGAATTTATAGGTTATCTGTTACTGTTAGGAAGATGTTCAAACCACTCAAACTCTTTGATTTGTGTGAAATTTTAATAACATAGATTGATATCAGTTGTTTTGTTCTGTTGATATGTGCTCATTTTGGTGAAATACTCTCTGCAAAACCTGTTTCAATGTTCTTTTCTCATGGATTTATAGTTCTCAGTTACTGGTATGAATGTATTTCAGACTGCTCAAACTCTGATTTGTGTGAAATTTTGTAATATAGACTGATGCCAATTGCACCTCTCTGCTTATACGTGCTCAATATGTTAAAATGGTCTCTCCAAAACCTGTTTCAATTTTCATTTCTTATGAATTCATAGGTTCTCAATTACTGTTAGAAATGTGTTTCAGACCACTCAAACTTTGATTTTTGTGAAATTTTTATAACATACACTTATGTTAGTTGCTTTGTTTTGTTGATATGTGCTCATTTTGGTGAAATGGTCTATGCAAAACTTGTTTCATTTTTGTTTTCTCATGGATTTATATGTTCTCTATTACTGTTAGAAAGGTGTTTCAGACCACCCAAACTCTAAGATTTGTGTGAAATTTTTGTAAATAGGTTCTTTGTTAACGTTAGGAATGTGTAACGGTGAACCCTCGTTACACCTTTTCCCCAATAGCCTGATGTCAATTGCTTTGTTATGTTGATATGTGCTCAATTTGATGAAATTGTCTCTCTAAAAAATGTTTAAGTGTTCTTTTCTCATGGATTCATAGTTTCTTAGTTACTGTTAGTAAGATGTTTTAGACTGATGTCAATTGCTTTTCATGGTTACATAGGTTCTCATTTACTGTTAGAAACATGTTTCAGATATAAAAGATGAGCACATATCAACAAAACGATGAATTGTTCGATCATCACACAAAATTGAGAAAATCAAAATATCGGCATGAAAATTGAACGTCCGATGATTGATTGAACAAAATTGAATTTACGATGATCGATTGATCAATATCGATCGATTGATTAACATCAATCGATTATCGAAGAAATTGTGTAGAGTCGGAGAATTGCTGCAGAATCACAAACATAATCGCTCAGTCGATAGATCGTCGAAGAAATTGTTGTAGAATTAGTAAAATTATTGCAGAATCGCTGAAGAAATTGTTGCAGAATCACGTAGAATCGCACAATTTTTGCATAATTTGTGAGGGCAGAATGACGGATTTTCTCTTTATTGTATTTATTTAATTAAATTTCATCTGAAATTAGTTATTAACCACAACTATTGATCAGATTTCATCCAATGGCTGACATTTGTTCATATTTTCCTATTTGAATGTTAGATTTTTAGTAAAGTACATCCATGTCCTATAAATGATAGGGGTAATTCCATGTCAGTACCCCAACTTTGCCTCATTTTCAAATCAGTACCCTATGTTTGAAAAGTTTTTTGCCAGTACCGAAAGTTTAATTAGTTGTAGATAAGTACATAATCTGTTAAATCTAACACGTTTTTGGATGTGACAAGACCAAAATGCCCCTAATGCTTATAATAATTAATATTATATTGAAACTTTTGAATGAAATAACTCTCTCATACGACCTCCATTTCGAGCTCATAAAATATCAAATCGAAGTGAATCAGAAGATAAACAACTTTGAAGGATAATATTATTAATTAAATTAAAATAATGATTAATATTATATAATTATTATATATAAATATTATTTAATTTTTAATGATTAATAAATTTTGATTTAATCATTAATATTCTTCAAAGTTGTGTATCTTCTGATTTTCTTCGATTTGATATACTATGAGTCAGAAACGGAGGTCGTATGAGAGAGTTATTAAATTTGAAAGTTTCAATGTAATATTAATTATTATAGCATTATGGACATTTTGGTCTTTTCACATTTAAATTATAAGCATTAGGGTTTTCAAGACAAAATTAGAGTATTGACATGAAATTATCCCTAAATGACATGCAATCGTGATTTGTCTACCAGAACAAGGGCATATCTGTCATTACAAATAGTGTACTCTCTCTCTCTACCGATTCCCTTTGTCCACTTTCCTCCGCGCGTCTCCTTCTAAATTAAGAAAGGAAACCCTAGGGAAACAGAAAATTGAACACTCTCCGATTCTGTATGCTATCTCTCACCCTCACCCCTTCATTTCTATTTGTTTCAACTAAAACCTCATTCTTTCCTTTACCATACACTGGTCTTTCTTTCGCACATTTTAGTTCCGATGATTAAGGTTCTGTATGATTGGGAGAATTTTTTATTTATAAGTACAAATTAGATGAAAATTAGGTCCGCTGGTGATCTGCTGTGTGTTCTATCTTGGCTTTTGAGAAAGTTATGGGTTACTGAATAGTCTTTGATGGAGAACAGTGGAGAAGCAGTAGATGATCAAGGGTCGGGATGGCTGGAAGTCAAAAAGGTGCTCTATGATCAGTATATTTCTTGTCCCGATTCTAGTTATTCCGATGATTTTTTTTGCATATAGGTGCTGATAGAGCTAGTTTACATTCTTCTGTACCAAATTTATCCTCAAATTTAAAGATTATTGTAAGTAATGTACATCAATGCTTCAACTTTTTTTTTTCCAGAAGCATAGAAGTAGCTCAAAGTTCTCTTTACAGAGTTGGGTTGGGGGATTGTCAGGAAGAAATGCTTCTAGTCGTGGTCAGCCTTCATTGGATGAAAAAGATGTAAAGTCACTTGGAAAATGTGAACCACCAGTTCAAAAGGTAGGAAGAAATTCTGTGGTACACAGCCAGGCTAATGCTGGGAATTCAGCATCCATGTCAAAGGAAGATCAAAAGAGTGTATGCTCTCCTTATAAATGTGAGGTCCAAGAAGATAGTGGAAATCCAAAATCGCCTTTGTTTGTTAGAAATTCAAATGGCAGAACTGCAGACACCGAGGACATACCTCGGGAGGATAAAGCTCACGTGCATCAGAATTTCAAGTGGGGTGATCTGGAGGATGATGCTTTAGTACTTTGTCACAAAAAGACTATTGGGCTTGGGGCTGGAATCAAGTTTGGTGATATTGGAGATGATACTATCCTGATCCACAGGAAACTGGAGAATGATAGTGATCTTGTTTCATGTCTTCCTTCTTGCCAAAGCCCACTAGAGAATAAATTGGTAGCGACATCCATGGACATAGATATTGTTTCTGTTCAGACACCTCTCTTAAATTGTAAACATGATGTGGAAGAAAGTCAGAATGAGGTGATCAATGCATCATCAAAAGATATGGAAGTGCCTGTTGTAAATGTCACATTGGTTATTCCTGATGATGTTTCAAATTGCAAGGAAATATTTACTGAACATGCCAAACAAGTAAACAATGATGAGTTAAGTCCTGTTTGTCTGTCAAGTGAAGAGGTTGTGTTGGATGTAAAAATACAAGAACCTGTTCGGTTAGGTACGTGTGGTCTGGAATTTGATGGTGGAAAACATGGAAACAAGGATTCCAATATGGCAGTGATTGCTCAAGATGAGTTATGCCTGCCAGAAAATACTGGAATTGAAACCTCAGGACAGTCTATACTATCCGTTTCTGTTGAACACCATGGGAGTGATGGTATTTCTAAAGCCCAAATTACGAGCGCCCTTGGGGAAAGTGGGACAGGTGAAAGCAAAGAAAGATTTAGAGAAAGACTATGGTGCTTTTTATTTGAGAATCTCAATAGGTCTGTGGATGAGTTATATCTTCTTTGTGAACTGGAATGCGATTTGGAGCAGATGAAAGAAGCCATTCTTGTTCTTGAGGAGGCAACATCTGATTTTAAAGAGCTCAAGACTAGAGTTGAAGAGTTTGAGAATGTGAAAAGGTCCACTCAATCAATAGATGGGGTGCCAATCACCTTGAAAAGTGACCATCGGAGGCCACATGCTCTATCATGGGAAGTAAGCATGCTCTTCCTTTTTTCTAATGAACATTACTTATTGGCTTATAATCCTCAAATTGATGTACGTCACGTGTATTAAGTCAAGTATGCATGCATGTGTTTAGAAATTCCAATATATCGATCATGCAGTTAACATTTGTATGTTGCTGTAGACCTTTGCCTTGTACTTGAGCCTAATGACCAAAATGGGATTCAAATAAGGTATCATTCATTTCATTTATACGCGAGTTTAACATTTCAACATAAACTAAGGTTGAAGTTTTCAAAGTATACATTTATTATAATTGACTCTTTATCAAAGAGTTAATTCCAAAGTATACTCTTTATTCTAATTGGTTCTCTACAAGACTACAACTACCAATGTTTACTTAGCCACATTGATTAATATTTAAGTCTTTGGAAAGGTGGTCAAGTTCACGTCTGACTGCTTTTTAAAAAATGAACATTTCAAAGTTTTCCACTATCCAAAATCTCAAACCAACCCCATCATTTAACTGGAGAAATATAATGTCCTACATGGAATAGAAATAAAAAGAGAGCTACATATAAAGACAAGGGTCTTACCCTAATAATAAGATTGAGCTTATAGTTGGAGGTGCCTGGTCCGGTATATGTAGCTCATTTAAAAATTCTACACTTACCAAGTACCTATGCTATCCAAAGTTTAAAAAGGCTAAATTGGAATCGAGGCGAGGCGTTTTCCTTTAGCACCGCAAGGTGTAAGCCTCAAGGCGAAGTGAGATGTAAGCCTCAATAATATGTTGCAATCCCAGATTTATGGATCAAGTTATGACTCGAATTTGGATAGGATGAGAGCTCGATTAACGAGAGAGCTCTCAATCTCGAGAATTCGTTAAGAGAGAACTCAAGATCTCTAGCTAATTAGCTAACTAAGAAACTATTTGATGTTTTTAATCCATGATTTTATTGCTCAACTTATACAAGTATTTATAGCATGCAGATGCCAAACTAAAGGAGAGCATCCAGATAATCTCCCGAGTTAATTTCAAAAACTAATTCAAAATTCTAATCAAACAAATACTTATCTAAAGCAATAATTATCCAAAAAGTTGTGATTATCTCTTCCTTTTTCGAGTCCTTGTCTGATAAGTCTTAGGAAAAGGTTGTTGAGTTGGACTCCTGACATAACTTCTTCAAAATCACGCTCGACCGCGAGTGTTCGATTCCTGGATCGTGGACAACCTATATGTGCAAAACTAAATCGTCACTAATGAAAAAAATATGTAGACTACCTATGAACGTGTCCACAAGTATAAACAAGTCATAATTTTGTTTCGTAACTCTGAAACAGGTTGATATTCAACTTTAGTTGATCCATTCTCTTCATTTTCGGCATCCTTTTCTCCATCACTATTTGTATTAGTTTTCATTGATTTGGAAACTTGTGGTTCTGGCTTCCTGTTTTGATTCCTTGAAAATTGCATATGACAATCCTTAGAAGTATCAGGACGACCCACAACAAGGTTTGATGGCTCAAAACTCTGACTTTTTACTTGGATTGGTTCGTTATCCTACTTCGTTTTTGAAGGCGAGCTTGAACCGGAGACAACCACCTCATTTAGCCTTGCCTTCCTACTCCGTAAATGTAGCAACTCAGAGTTGCTTAACTTTGTTGGCCATCTCTTCCAGCTGCACCTCAGTCTTTGTCTTGTCTTCCTTGTACATGATCAGAAATGCCTCAAGTTTCTCCTCGAAGGACCTCAAGCCTGCCATAACTCTCGGCATCGATACCAAGTTATTACAGTCCCATATTTATGGATCAAGTTATGACTCAAATTTGTATAGGACGAGAGCTCGATTAACAAAAGAACTCTCAATCTCGAGAATTCGTTAAGAGAGAACTCAAGATCTCTAAGCTAACTAAGAAACTATTTGATGTTTTTAATCCACGATTTTATGGCTCAACTTATACATGTATTTATAGCATGCAAAACCTAAACTAAAGGAGAGGATCAGGATAATCTCCTGAGATAATTTCAAAAACTAATTCAAAATTCTAATCAAACAAATACTTATCTAAGCAACAATCATCTAAAGAGTTGTGATTACCTCTTCTTCTTTTTCTGAGTCCTTGTTTGATAAGTCTTAGGAAAAAGTTGTTGAGTTGGACTCCTAACAGACCAATAAGTTCATATAATATGATAAGAATACGAAAAATATAAAGAAAAATAGGCAAAACAAGCAAAATAGAAATCATCAAAGAAGTAGCAAAAATTAAAAACTAAATAAGCAACAATAGATTAAGAAAAAAATCAGGTAAAAACAAATAAAAAATCAACAAAAATATGAAATAAAATTCAACAAAGAATTAGCAACAATTAATGGAGATGAAATGAAGGGAGGGAGTAGAGTGGTCGGCTAGAAAAAGAGTTGCCGGAGGTGTTTTTGATTTCTGTTCTAATTAGTGTTTTAATTTTGTATTCCTTATATTTGTTAGGTTAACTTTATCTTCTTTCTTGCTAACTTAAAAGGCTCAATAACAACATTTAAAAAAAAAACTCAAATATAAAACTTTCACAAAAAGCCCACGATGGGCTTTTAAAAATTTAAATTTAGCCTAGAATTTGTGGCGTAAGCCTCAACCGCCTCGATACCTAAGGCGCGAGACGTTAGCCTCGGTACACAGATGAGAGGTGTAGCCTCAAAAGCTGTTTTCGGCAGTCTCATCTTGAGGCGAGCCTCAAGGCGTAAGCCTTAATAGTTTTTTTAAACTATGATGCTATCAGAAATATATAAACATGTACAAATGTATGTACAATGCGTCAGTTCCCTCTCTCTCCATCCCTCTTCATCCCCCTCCTATCTACTTTATTTTTTATTTCATTTTTCATAAGCATTAAGTCACTTTCCTGTTTTTTAGTTTTTAAATTTCATGCGTGTTATGTATCATTTAATTTTCTTTGAATAGTTTCAGATGATCTCTTCCAGAATAATATTTTAGTATTTTTTATAAATTTTTCTTACTCTCTTACCATTTTCATATTTCGTGGAAGACTAATTTGATTATTTATTAGTGCGTGTGATACTTTTGTACATTGTCTGTAAAAAATCAAGTTGGTTGAGGGGGGCATCAGGTGATCTTGGATTTTGGCTTTGTGGATTAGACGCATTATCGTGTTTGAGTATAGTAATTTATTTAAAATCTGCATGAGATTCTGTTTCATGCTAAACCTGGTTCAAGCAGATTTGTTTTCCCTGTGCTGAACCTAAAGCTTATTAGAATGTTGACGATCAATGTGTCTATATGGTACCTGGAGGAAATGGGTATTATTGCCGGTTGAACATGCAATTGTTGTACATGGACAAGTTGAGGAACTATTGATTCTAAATATGTTGATTGTTATGCAGCAAAATACTCCTAACCTTGATAAAATATTGCACTTGCAACTGGATTATACATGGTGTATTCTTATGTTCTTTGTTACCGTGCAATGATATTGTTAATCCTAAGGCCCGTCTCTAGAATATTCGTATAGACCATATCTAGAATGTTCTTAAGGCATGTATATAGAGTATTCCTAGAGACCAATCTATAGAATGTTCTTATTCTAGATTATTCTATCTTCGCAAGTATTTGTCTTATTCATCTCTTGTGATCTTAGATCACAAGAGAAACTCTTTTTATATAAGAGGAGATAGAATAATCTAGAATAAGAACATTCTTGAGATTGGTCTCTAGGAATACTCTACATACATGCCTTAAGAATATTCTAGATATGGTCTATAAGAATATTCTAGAGACGGGGCCTTAGGATTAACAGATATTAACTCTGAATCTGGACATTTGCAAATATTAATTTCAAGGATGATAGTCTGAAACATTGGTGCATTAGTTATTATGAGTGAAGTCCATAAAGTTTTCTCTATTGTTTCAGAAGTTGGTTTTCCTTTTTTCTTGATCTTCAATATAATGATAGTTACTTTTCTTAAGTGTAGGTTCGGAGAATGACAACATCACCTCATAGAGCGGAGATACTGTCTTCATCACTTGAGGCTTTTAAACAAATTCAGCAAGAAAGAGCCAAGAATTATCAAACCAGTGGTGCAAAATATCTGGGGCTTGGATGTCGTAATCAGCGTAATGTTTCTGGTGTTCATCCTAATAAGTCAACTCAAGTAAGTGATTTATCATCTAACTGTAAGGATACGGCGGCAAAGTCTAAAAACCCGACTAGAGGTTCAGATCTCTCTCCAGCAAACTTGACTGGGGAAAAGCGGAATGTTGAATCAGGAAAGTCTAGCAAATCACGCTCACTACAAAGTGGACGCATCCCTTCACAGAACTCATATTCCTCTGATGCTAATTCATCTAGAATACCACTGAAGGATGGTGTTGCTGCTAAAAGTAAGAGGGAACAAATTGGGTTAGAAACAGTGAAAATAGGTAGTAGGAAAGATAAAATAATGACAGATGGTATTGTAGAGAAGAACCCCAGAGATATCCTAAAGAAGCAGATTCCCCTTCAAGAAAAAGACAGTGAAAGGGAAAAGAGAAATGTAAATACATGGAAATCCATGGATGCGTGGAAGGAGAAGCGAAATTGGGAGGATATACTTTCATCTCCATTTCGTGCTTCATCCCGTGTTTCGCACTCTCCAGGCATGAGCAGGAGAAGTGCTGAACGCGCACGTATTTTGCACGATAAACTAATGTCTCCAGAGAAGAAGAAAAAAACTGCTTTGGATATGAAAAGAGAAGCAGAAGAAAAGCATGCACGGGCTATGAGAATCAGAAGTGAGTTAGAGAATGAGAGAGTCCAGAAACTTCAGCGTACATCAGAAAAATTAAATCGTGTTAATGAATGGCAGGCTGTACGTAGTATGAAGTTGCGGGAGGGAATGTATGCCCGTCACCAGCGCAGTGAATCTCGTCATGAAGCTTTTCTAGCTCAAGTTGCAAGGAGAGCTGGAGATGAAAGTAGTAAAGTTAATGAGGTTCGTTTCATTACTTCCCTAAATGAAGAAAATAAAAAGCTTATATTACGCCAGAAACTTCATGATTCTGAGTTGAGGAGAGCTGAAAAGCTTCAAGTGATAAAAGCTAAACAGAAAGAGGATATGGCTAGGGAGGAAGCTGTTTTAGAACGCAAAAAACTCATTGAAGCTGAAAAGTTACAGCGTCTCGCTGAGACACAGCGTAAAAAGGAAGATGCTCAAATTAGAAGAGAAGAGGAACGCAGAGCATCAAGTGCAGCACGTGAGGCAAGGGCGATTGAACAGCTTCGGAGAAAGGAGGAAAGAGTCAGAGCCCAACAAGAGGAAGCTGAACTTCTAGCCCAAAAATTAGTTGAGAGACTTAATGAGAGTGAGCAGCGTCGTAAGTTCTATCTGGAGCAAATACGGGAAAGAGCTTCTACTGATTTTCGGGATCAATCTTCACCTTTGCTACGTCGATCTATGAATAAGGAGGGTCAGAGCCGAAATAATCCAACCAACAATGGTGAAGATTATCAATTAAACAGTTTCTCAGGCCTAGGAGATTCTACTCTTGCTAATGGTGCCCAGCAATATTCACTAAAGAGAAGGATTAAACGAATTCGGCAAAGGCTTATGGCTCTAAAATTTGAATTTTCTGAGCCTTTAGTTAATAATGAGAATGCTACCATTGGGTATAGAACGGCAGTGGGAACTGCAAGGGCAAAAATTGGGAGATGGCTTCACGAGCTTCAAAGACATAGGCAGGCAAGAAAAGAAGGGGCCGCAAGTATCGGTCTTATAACAGCTGAAATGATTAAGGTATTTGTCTTGGACTCATTTTAACAACTTATCGAATGTTGGCTTATGATGTATAGTCAAATATCTTGTTTTGCTGCTTTGAGTTAAGACCTTTTCTTTATGTTTCAGTTTATTCATCTCTTATAATGCAGTGCATGAACATAATATGGTAGCATGTAGGGTATGAGTATTTATAAAGAACTTCTACTTGAGTTATAGAAAGAATGTGGATAATTCATTCCTGTCAACCTAAGATGACTCTTTGGCCTTCACTAATCTATATACCGTTTTATTTATCTATTTACTACCACTATTCCAAAACAAGTGCCCAATTTCTCTTCAAAAATGAGTAGCCACTTCCTTTTCTGTAAGGTAGTTATGCATGAAGTGCTACTAATATTCCTAAGTTAACTTGATTTTCTTCAGTATGTTAAAGCACACAGGGGTATAAGTTAACTCCCTTCAGCATGTTAAAGCACATATTTGTATATGGGGAAAGTCCACTAGATAACATGTCCTCAGCTTTTACAAAGATGGGAAAGTGGACACTTATCCTGAAATGGAGGGATTATGAGATTGAGTCTTTTCATGTCACATTGATGTTGTAGATTGCAGCAGTTTAGTTAGTGAATTTTGGCGCTGAAACGTAAAAGATCACCCTTTCACTATTCAGAGTTTTCTGGTTTGTTAATCACTCACTATAAATTATGGTATTCCTAAATAGTAAGTAGAATTTACCCAGGAATTTTTCTGTTTTGGTGTTAGAGTCATCAACATTTATGAACCAATCATGTATTTTAGTCTTCTCATGTTAAATTGAAGCACTTGAGTAGTGTGCTCATTAGAATCTATCTCTGACTTATTTTAGTCAGTTTTTTATATTTGAAGTTATGGCTGAAAATCATTTATAACAGGCTCTGATCCGTTTTTATCTCATCCTCTTGCTTACCTTTTTCTTATGACGCTTCCTTATAAAACAGTTTTTGGATGGAAAGGAACCCGAGCTTCAGGCTTCTCGCCAAGCTGGTCTGCTTGATTTTATTGCTTCTGCGCTTCCTGCTTCTCATATATCCAAACCCGAAGCTTGTCAGGTGACAATACACCTTCTAAAACTTTTGAGGGTTGTACTATCTGCACCCGTGAACAGGAGTTACTTTCTTGCTCAAAATCTCTTGCCTCCAATCATTCCAATGCTGTCAGCAGCCCTTGAGAACTATGTAAAAATCGCAGCTTCTGTTAATATTCCTGGTAACACAAACTCGCTTTCAAGTAAAACTTTAGTTGAAAATGTTGAGTCAGTCTCTGAAGTCTTGGATGGTTTTCTGTGGACTGTCACAACAATTATCGGTCATATAAGCTTCGATGAAAGACAACTCCAAATGTGGGATGGCTTGCTTGAGCTATTGATTGCATACCAAGTTATTCACAGACTGCATGATCTTTTTGCTCTTTATGATAGGCCCCAGGTTGAAGGGTCACCATTTCCTTCTTCCATTCTCTTAAGTTTATATTTGTTGGTTGTTTTAACATCCCGGCCTGGATTTCAAAGTTCCATCGATTGGGAGTCCTTTCCTATTGAAAATGTGGTAAGGAAAGAAAGTGAAGAAGCTGTAGTTGTTGACTCAATTGACGGCAGAGACACATCTGTAAATAATTCTTGCAAAGATTGTGCACCTCCACTGTCTGCACTAAATGATAATATGGTTGCATCCTTACCAGATGTACCAGAGGATAGGCCATTGGATGAGTTGTGTAATAATTCACTGGATTTGAGTAATTGCAAGACAGATGTTCCAGGTGAGTCCCAGAAAGTTATGGAGGATATTCTCAAACCTTTCATACACGAGAAGGAAGAGAAGCGCATAGTGGATCTTGGTGCTGAACAGAAGAATAAAAACAAATCCAACTTGAAGCAACCAGTAGCATTTCTTCTTTCAGCCATATCCGAAACTGGACTTGTCAGTCTTCCTTCTCTCTTGACGGCAGTGCTGCTTCAGGCAAACAACAGATTGTCATCTGAACAGGTAATTCATATTCTGGCTTTTATACATCTGTTAGACTAATGGTTCTAGTTCTTGGATGATAGATTGCAACTTCTGTGTATTTTTTTTTCATGATATGTTGTTCTGTTAGAGTCCCAGATCAGAATAGTCCGAACCCAATAAGCACATGATATACTTCTTGGGCCCTCCACCTATTTGATTAGGTTTAGAGTTGGAGTCAAGTTTAGTAATTTCATTGGACCAGGATATTATAACAGTTACTGTAGTCACTATGGTGTCATGTCTCTCTTTCTAGAAATATTTGTTGCTGAGAATTATTTCACTTTTCTATTTTTGTCTAGGTTTTCTTCTGTTATGCTGGTATTCTTTATGCATGAATATCATTCTCGTTTGTTATGATCTTCGTGATGACAAATTTTTGGGGTGATATTCTCTTAAGTCAATCCAGAGGACTTTTATAGTCCATTCTAGTAGGTCATCACGGGTCACAGTTTAAATACTTGAGGATGGTTGATGAGGGAGAGAGAATTGAGAGTTGTCAATATCTTTAAAATGAGTTTTTTCAGTAGCATAGGTCCTACCATTAATATAAGAGTGGCTTTAAGGATTTGATATCAGGCAGTTGCAGAGTTAATATAAGAGTGGCATTAAGGATTTGATGTCAGGCAGTTGCTGAGACTGTACACATTTTAATCTTCTGGATCCCACTTTCCTAGCATTTGTGACATCTCTCAATAACCACGGTTTCATCCTCATGAGTCCCAAGTGTTTAGAAAAGAAAGTTCAATCTAGAAGACTAGCTAGCATATTTTGGTCTTTACATCTTACATATATGATATTCTTTGGTATTTCAATGAACTTGAGTGCTTGCTTAAGTAGTTTTTTAATCAGCAAAATATCAATACTGAAGTTGGTCTTCATTTAGATATATGATCCATATTTAATGAATTCTAGAAATGTCCCCTAATAACCCGTTGGTGCCGTGTTATACAATCAAACATGTACTGTATAAACGTTTACAATTTGAAGAAAATATATTGCCGATCAAAATTTGTTTTTGAAGAAAATATATTTATGAAATACCCGAAAATTTTGAATATGAGTATATAATGCCAATGAAGAGTTTTTGTATGGGCACACTATTTCTGCATTACTTGATTCATATATCTTTCCATGAAGTAGTTTAATTTGGATTGGTTATAACACTACCTACTTGAGATCACAAAAAGATCAAATATAATTTTTGTTCTGTTGCAGGGTTCAAATGTCCTTCCATCTAATTTTGAAGAGGTGGCGACTGCAGTGCTGAAAGTACTGAACAACTTGGCTCTTTTGGATATCAAATTTATGCAGACAATTCTAGTAAGTTGGTTAATTACAGTAAACTATTAGTAAGCATGAATATAAAAGAGGATAAACATGTACTAAATTTTGAAAAACAGGTTATATCTTATATTTGGTTTGAGATGCCCAGATCCAGACACCCCATACCTATCATATTCTATTTTAGTAGCTCAAACCTATTATGAATTTCCAGTACTAGGTAATATTGGAAATAAACTTAGACTACTAGTTTAGTATACAAAAAAAATACAAACATCAAAAACCATGGGGAAATGTAAAACTGATGATGAACAAGAATAATTGACGAACATTTTGATAATGTTTTACTCCAAAGTTGATCTGAGAGGTTTTAGGGAGATTAAGAATCTAATGGTTTTTGAAAGATTATACGAGGTAAGAGTTGGAAAACCATGTAAGAGAAATGAAATTACTATTCCCGAACGCATACTTAGCCGTACCAAATGTGACCGCCGAGTATAACTGTGCATGCTACATATGTTAATATTATAGTGATATATGTTTAATAATCTATGTCCAGAATATCACCCTCCCTCCATCTAGTTTCTTGTTGCCCCTGTTTGACCTACATTTCTTTCCTTGATTTCTTACAGGCTAGGCCAGATTTAAGGATGGAGTTTTTCCACCTGATGAGTTTTCTTCTTTCTTATTGTACCAATGAGTGGAAAGTTGCTACTGATCAGGTACTTTTTGTGTTCCCTTTTCGGCTCATTCTTATGAAAACCATTGGATTTTTGCTTATAACCTAGTTCATTCGTGCTTTTGCAGTGATTACACATAATAAGACTGTTCTTTTGTTGGACATGCTTGACCATTCATCTAGATGTTACGTATTTATATGCAAGAATGAAAGGCCGTTTCTATATTATGCAGATCATCCAAGTAACTGTATGCATAGCTCAAACCTGATACTGATAACTGCTGTATTGACATGTTCTGATCAATTTAGGCATAGTTTCTGCCCATACTGAAGGAAATACACTGCTAGAGTTTGGTGATTGTATTTAAACTGATTCAGAGCGCAATAATATTATTGGGAACATTCTGGAATATAAATTTGAAACTCTAGGATGGATAGCTTTTGAACAACCAAGATAATCTCAAATCAATATGCCTCATCAGATGTTTGCATATTTGCAGGTTGGTTTGCTTCTGCTTGAATCTCTCTTTCTTCTTGGTCACTTTTCGTTATTCCACCCTGGGAATCAAGCTGTTCTGCGATGGGGAAAGAGTCCTACCATTCTTCACAAGGTTAGTAAGTAAATATTTTGGGAAGCTGAGGCTGCCACTATATTTTAAAGATAACGGAATATGTTGTCTGATTGTTGAGCTGTAAGATGACAGGTGTGTGACCTCCCTTTCGTGTTCTTCAGCGACCCTGAGTTGATGCCAGTCTTGGCTGGCATGCTAGTTGCCGCATGTTATGGGTCTGAACAGAATAAGGACGTGGTTCAGCAGGAGCTCAGTTTGGATATGCTTCTTTCCTTGCTAAGATCATGCAAAAATGTTGTTCGATTAAATCCATCATCCGCCCGTCACAGTGCCAAAAGCACCCGCGCCGGTCTCGGCCTTTCCACGGGGAAAGGAGGGGCTTTGGGAAACAACAACAAAGTTGGCAAGACTAGAAACCAGAGAACAGCAAAACCACCTTGTGAAGACTACTTGCCTTTGAAGCACACTCTACATGCCTCGGAAACTTGCGCATTAATGCTGCACTATAGATTCCCAATGAGCTTCATCGACAAAGCTGAGCACTTCTTTTCTGGGTAGTTTAAAAAGGGTGTATTTGCATCTTAAAAGGAGAGCCACTGTTTATGGATTTGCTTACCATCTGATCTATTTGGTGAAGCACATCTTAAAGCACTCTATCCGACTACAGCACACCATATGCGACACATGATAGTTGTGTTGAACTATTTTTGTAAGACCTGGATTCCATCTGATATAGTTAGAAGAGAATTATACAAGGGTTTATCTTACAGAATTGCAAAAACTCTCCGGCTTTTACAGAGTTTCCACCTACTTCGTATATTTCAAAAATATATATGCCTAGATACTCTATTGTATGGATAAAGGATTGCGAGGTTTGAGTTGAGCCAATGTAATAAGAATTATTTACTTATTATTTATCTCGCTGTATGATAAAAAAATTAGAACTCCGCTTATGTAATTGAGCCGCCCCCCTAAGATTAAGGTCAAGTATTATAGCCGAGTCTGAGAAATGGAGATCAGTGGGAGATGAGTTGAAAAGTAAGAAATAAAGGATAAATGAATCATATTTAAGTATGGGGAGATGTTCTAGTGGAAATCTTACATTTAAATAGGAAAATAGGAAAAAAATTGAGCCGTTAGATCAGATGAGCAAGGGTGGAAATTGACGCGGTGACAGGTGTAAATAAGTCGAAATTGTAATTTATTTTGGTCTTTTCTCTATTTCACTAACTTGACCCAGGGGTAGTATGATCATTTCAACTCATTCATTGTTGAGCTGTGCGAGAGAGGCAATTTGAAGAGAGGCAATTTTGCGATGATTCCGATTAGGGTTTGAAAACTTAGAATCGAAGAACACGAGTTCAAGAACACGAATCGACCAAGATCAGTTGAAGAATAGGAGTCGAAGAGCACGAATCGAGCAATCTGAATCGAAGAACACGAGTTGAAGAACACGAATCTATTAAGAGGAGTCGAAGAACACCACGAATCAACCAAGCCGAGTCGAAGTACAAGAGTCGAAGAACACGAATCTATCAATACGAGTCGAAGAGCACGAACCGAAGAAGTCGAATCGAAGAAGCTAAATCGAGAAGATGATCTATCGTAAAATTCTGGAAAAAAGTAGCAAACAAGAGAAAACGTGAGAAAACGTGAGAAGGTGCATAGTGCAATGAAGAAGAAGACTAAGTAATTGTTTAAAAGGTGTTTCAGACCACTCAAATTGTTTTAGAACGCATTTCAAATTTATGGAACTTGCTGGTTTGTATGGAATATATGTAAATAACTTTGTGTCAATTGTTTCTCTGTTGATATGTACAAAGAATAATTATTTAAAACGTGTATTCATAGGTTCTCAGTTATTTAGACGAATTGTACTTTCGTGTTTATATGTTCATAATTACTGTTAGGAACGTGTTTCAGACCACTCAAGCTCTCTGATTTGTGTGAAATTTTTGTAACATAAACTGATTTCAATTGCTTCTCTTTGCTGATATGTGCTCAATTTATTGAAATTGTCTCACCAAAATCTGTTTTAGTGTTCTTTTCTCATGAATTTATAGGTTCTCAGTTACTGTTAGAAAGGTGTTTCAGACCACTCATACTCTCTGATTTTTGTAGAATTTCTATAAATAAGCTGATGTGAGTTGCTTTGTTTTGTTGATATGTGCTCATTTTGGTGAAATTGTCTCTTCAAAACATGTTTTAATGTTGATAAGTCTCATGGATATATAGTTTCTCAATTATTGTTAGGAAGGTGTTTCAGACCACTCAAATCGTTAGGAACATGTTTCAGATTTATTCTCGGTACATCCGGGGAACCCTCATTACATCTTTTCCCCGACAGGGCTCACTTTCTCCCCTAGGGTATAGTATGGAACCTGGTTCTCTCGTTACATCCGAGGAACCCTCGTCACACCTTTTCCTCGACAGGATTCACTTTCCCCCTAGGGTATAGTATGAAATATGATCCTCTCGTTACATCTTTTCCCCGACATGGTTCACTTTCCCCCTATGGTATAGTAGGAACCCGGTCCCCTCGTTACATTCAGGAAACCCTCGTCACACCTTTTCCTCGACAGGGTTCACTTTTTCCCTAGGGTATAGTATGGAACCTGGCCCTCTCGTTACACCCAAGGAACCCTCTTTACATTCGGAGAACTCTCGTCACACCTTTTTTCCGATAGGGTTCACTTTTTCCCCTAGGGTATAGTATGGAACCCGCTCCCCTCTTTAAACCCGGGGAACCCTCGGTACACCTTTTCCCTGACATGGTTCAGTTTTCCCTTAGAGTAATTCGTTACACCCGTGGACACCTCGTTACACCTAGAGACCCCTCGTTACACCTTTTCCCCGACATGATTCATTTTTTCCCTAGGTTATAGTATGGAACCCGGTCCCCTCGTTTCACCCAGGGACACCTCGTTACACCTGGGGAACCCTCGTTATCAAATTTTTGTAAACAAGTGGTCATTTTGATTTTCATAGGTTCTCGGTTACTATTGGAAACATGTTTCAGAATTACTATAACAGATTTGGTTACTATTTCATTATCATTTTCTCATGGTTACGTAGGTTTCCAATTACTGTTAGGAACATGTTTCACACCTCAAAAAACTCTGATTTGTGACAAGATTATGTAAATATCATGATGTCAATTGTTTTGTTCCAAGTAATATGTGCTCATTTTAATGAAATGATCTCTCTAAGAAATGTTTCAGTGTTCTTTTCTCATGAATTCATAGTTTCTCAATTACTATTAGGAAGGTGTTTCAGACTGATGTCAATTGCTACTCATGGTTACATATGTTCTCATTTATTGTTAGGAACATGTTTCAAACTTCAAAAAACCCTGATTTGTGTGGAGATGATGTAGCTAGCCTAATGTCAATTGTTTTGTTCTGTTGATATGTGCTCATTTTAATGAGATTGTCTCCCAAAGAAATGTTTCAGTATTCTTTTCTCATGAATTCATAGTTTTTTAGTTACTGTTAGGAAGATGTTTCAAACTGATGTCAATTGCTACTCGTGGTTACTTAGGTTCTCAAATACTATTAGGAACATGTTTCAGACCTTAAAAACCTCCTATTTGTGTGGAGATTCTTTAAATAGGCTGATTTCAATTGTTTTGTTCTAGTTATACGTACTCATTTTGATTAAATGGTATCTAAGAAATGTTTCAATGTTCTTTTCTCATGAATTCATAATTTCTCAGTTACTGTTAGGAATGTGTTTCAGATTGATGTCAATTACTAATTATGGTTTCATAGGTTCTCATATACTATTAGAAACATGTTTCAGATTTAAAAATCTCTTATTTGTGTGAATATTCTTTAAAAGCATGATGTCAATTGCTTTATTCTAGTCTATGTGTTCATTTTAATGAAATGATCTCTCTAAAAAAATGTTTCAGTGTTCTTTTCTCATGTATTTATAGTTTCTCAGTCATTGTGAGGAAGGTGTTTCAGACTGATGTCAATTGTTACTCATGGTTATAGGTTCTCATTTACCGTTAAGAATGTGTTTCAGACTTCAAAAAACTCTGATTTGTGTGGAACAAAATATGTTTATGAGAAATCATGAAGAACAATTAAAAAAAGACGGATTCATTGTTCGATCATCACACAAAATCAAGAAAATCACAAAATCGGCATAAAAGTTGAACTTAACTGATTGATTTCTTGATCAAAATAGAAAATCGAGAGAAAAAACACACAATTGACGGAGTATATTCAATTTCCGACGATCGATTGTTGAATATCGATTAATAATTTGGAGAAACTGAAATTTTGACAATCAAATGTTGAATATTGATCGATCAATTGATAAATATCGATTTATCGATTGAAGAATATCGATCAATCGGTCGATCGATTGTTCGAGAAGTTGCTGCAGAATCACATATTGGAAGTTCTTCGACAGTTTCAGCGCATAAATTTCATGGTATGAATGATGAATTTGGTCTTTATTGCATTTATTGAATTAAATTTTAGCTGAAATTGGTTATTAACCACGTCCATTGATGAGATTTCATCCAATGGTTGACATTTGTTCCTATTTTCCTATTTGAATGTTGGTTTATAGTGGAGTGCATCCCTTAAGTATGACCTAATACTCCTTCGTAATGTTGAGATCAAACCTCTCTCTATTATCAATTAAGAAGAAAATGAGTGGCTCAAAATTACAATCAATTACTTTTTCAAATTACACTCATACGTGTCATAAATGACCCACAAATAGGAAAAAATTTAGAACAATTGAGAAGTAGTCAACCAACTTCTAGAAGAGACGAAAATTTCTATTATTTTAACCATTACCAATTGAGAAAATAGACACATGGATTGCTACAATATTCCGTAGCATCCTATTTAGTATTCCAAGAGATACTATATTGGGCTCGAGTTGCATCTGGTTTCAATTTCTCCTAACTCGCGAATAGAATTAGAGTACAATATGTTTTTACCGGAAACACATACACAAATGGAAATGAAATTCCTTTAAAAAGTTCTTTATTAGTTTGGCCACCACAGACAAACTCAGTCTAAGCCCGCAAAGAAGACCGTCTAGTACTATTTCAGTACATCTTGTTGCCAACCGAAGGAATATAGTGATTATCGTAAGGCCTAAGATAAACGAGACCCATAATATTTTCATTTTTGTTAAAAAGAGCATTGTCAAACATTTTGAAGGATTGTATAAATCAGTTTTATTATGTCCATCAGTTTTCTCCAATGCAATGAGTGATCAACTTTTTATTCGTCTATAAATTTGAATTTGAACTCTTTATTTTTCGAAAAGAGGGAAATAATTTGTTTTTTTCTATATTTGTGAATTTACTTTTTTTTGTGTAGTTAATAACATTATTAAAAATGAATTGAAAAGACGAAAATACTCAACTTTTTTATAAAAATTTTAGTTTCATTTTGAAAAATTAAATTAATAATTACATGTAACAATTGATCTTTTGCAATGAAGTCATTTTGAAAAAATTGGACACTTGATTCATTTTTCATTTTTTGACGAATTTCTATAAAATGATGCGAAAAATTAAATAGTTCACGGTAAAATTTTACGATTGACAAAATATGTGGAAACTTCATATAAAAGTGAGCAGTACATAAATAAATTTTGACGTTATTCCTTTATTTATATAATGCCTATTGAACATAGAGTTTTGTTATTTATAATTATCTTGTTTAGTGATGAAACAAGGGTTTTGCATGTAAAATGCTGAAAAATTCAATTGAAGGATTTACTTAGAGCATTATATAGCACTCAAAATTTTCCTTGAGCATTATCTCATTACGTAGAGCTCTCCACGTACTTTTGTATTATTATTATTACTACGTTTAGTATTGGCATATTTTTTAGCGCAAAGTCAAGATGTCAGACAACATGTTCCAACACAGTTGGTACGACATGATACTCGCAGTAATATGCAAGACATCGAAGACTTCCTATTTTACTCACAGAAGATGTGTGCGCAAAAGGATTAAAGACCATGAACGAATTAGACAAGGTCCAGCTGAAAGAAAGACACGCAAGCAAGAGTTAATGAAGGCGGCAACGCCAACTTGTCACTTGCCAAGAAAAGCAAGGCGGCAAGGGATTTCTTAATCGGAATAGGAATCCGATTAGGCAATATAAGTTGCTATAAAGGCAAGCGCTACCCCCTTCGCAACTCAGTCCTTTCTCTGTGGTAAATTGACAGAGCTCTTAACCGTGTAAGACGAGCGGATTGAGAGGCTGATCTATTTAGAGAGGACGCTTTCGATTACATACATCAAGTCGAGGAGATTTGAGTGTCGGTAATCTATTGGGTTTGTTCATGATTGAAGACTCACGAAGAAGATTGTCGAAGACAACGCAACCGAGTATAGGCTTGCTCGAAGGGTGGAATTGAGACGTTCTCAAAGACAGGGGGAGTCCATGGTCGAGATTGTTCACGGTGAGATATCTAGTAGCTTAGGACAATAACTTGTGTGATAGCTAGTTGATGCTTGAAGTTGTACTATTGACTACCGAATAGTGAAAACCTTTCCACTAGCAGAGTGCCCCCAGACGTAGGTGCAGAGTCACCGAACTGGGTAAACATATTGTGTCTTTTGTTTATTACTTTACTATTTACTGTCCATAGACTGTGATTGAGCAAGTTGTCGAACTAAACGTTACGACATTAGGTTCGACATCTTGTCCCTACTACTTAACATAATTTCAATTGGTATCAGAGGGGGCACCTTAAATTCTTAGGTGATTTCTTGCAAAGATTATGTGTAGCTAATATGGACTCAAAGGAAGGAGGATCGATCAATCGACCACCAATGCTCGATGGAACTAACTATGGTTATTGGAAAGCCTGAATGTGTGCCTACATGAAATCTCTCGATAGCAAGACCTGGAAGGTTGTTGTCAATGGCTGGGAAGAACCTTATTATACTGACGCTCAAGGAAATCAGACTGATCTAAAACCTGAGAAAGACTGGAGCAACGAAGAAGATGAAGCAGCCCTATGCAACTCTAAAGCTCTCAATTCTATATTTTATGGAGACAAGAATGTCTTTAGGCTTATCAACACGTGCACTAGTGCCAATATAGCCTGGGATACTCTTGCCACTGCCTATGAAGGAACCTCCAAGGTCCGAGAGCAGAAACTATAATAATTTTGAAGCTCTCTCTATGAAAGAAGACGAGACCATAGCTGATTTCAATGTACGGATCAAGGATCTAGCCAACGAGTCATACTCATTGGGAAAACCAATGACTGATGAAGATTTAGTCAAAAAAACTCTTAGAGCTCCAAGCTCTTGATTCAAGATGAAGATCACTACCATAGAAGAATGTCATGATCTAAAAATTCTGAAATTCGATGAACTCATCGGATCCCTTATGACCTACTAGCTCTCCCTACCAACCATGGAGAAAAATCATAAAGGAGTAGCCTTCAAAAGTTCCATTCATGCCCAGAAGGAGCAAGTACTTTCAGACTCTGATAATGATATTGATGACCCATTGCTATGCTCGCCAAAAACTATAATTGAGTCATGAAAACGTTCAACCAGATGGCTGGAACGAATGTCTCACAAGATGTTAGAGACAAACCACAACTAAAGTTTCAGAAGGGTGAGAACAAAGAAGGCAGACGAGGCGAAAAGGAAGAAAAAGGGGTTCAGTGCTGCGAATGCGAAGGCTATGGGTATGTGCAGAGGGAATGTCCTAACTTCTTGAAAAAACAAAATAAGAGATACATTGCATCCTTTTCGGATGAAGAAGAAGAAAGCCACATAGAACTAACAAGCAACCATATAGCATTCACTACCTCCACATCCACCGAACCCATGAAGAAATCTACCTCGGATGACGAGTTATCAGATGAGACTCTCAACAACGCATTCAATGATTGGTATGTCAAGTGGCTTGAAGACTCCCAAGTCATTGAGAAACAAAATGCTATCATTCTCTCCCTCAATGAAGACAAGACCAGACTTCTCGAAGCCATCATTGATCTAAAGAAGGAAATAGCTCATCTAAAGGGAGAATTGGAGCTCATGACCAAGTCCATCAAGATGATGAATCCAAGCACTGACACCTTGAACCAAATCCTATCCGTTGGAAAATCAGCAAACAACCTGGAAGGACTTGGTTACTCTACAGGAGCCCCAACGTCAAATACCACTTTCATTCCTCAAAGAACTTCCAATCACATGTCCCAACAGATGTCACAGACATCCGGAGAACTCTGTCGTGGAAGGAACACCATCATGGCAGTCCAAAGAAAAGAAAACATAATTGGACATGCCATCACTGTGGACAAAGAGGTCACATTCGACCATTCTGATATCACCTCTATGGAAAAAGCTCCGTTAAACGTAGGACTGCCAAAGCTCAAAATCGACAAGTATGGTGGGAGATAGGAGAAAAAGGTACATCTCCAACCCAAAATACAAAAAGAATGACGGGTAAAGGAAGTACATTATAGTGCTAACGTTGCTTACACCTCACTAAAAGCCTCTACCAGTAACGATTGGTACTTCGACAGTGGCTCCTCTCGGCATATGACTAGTAATAGTACATTCCTTACTACTCTGACACCATGCTCAAACTGCTTTGTTACCTTTGGAGATGGAGTGAAAGCCAAGGTACTAGGAAAAGGGAAACTCAACCTACCGAACTCACCCTGCCTAAAGGAAGCCTTACTAGTAGAAGAGCTTACTGCCAATTTGATAAGCATCAGTCAACTCTGCGATCTAGACCTCGAAGTCAAATTTAATTGCAACAAGTGTGCAATAATGAACACTCAACTAGAGGAACTGATGACTGGACTTAGGTCACAAGACAATTGCTATCTATGGTCTCCAACAGCAGCTCCTTTATCTACTCAATGCCTTATATCGAAAACGCAAGAAACCAAGCTCTGGCACCAAAAGCCACATAAATCTAAGGAGCATGCAGAAGATTTTATCTGAAAAGGTCATCATCGGAGTTCCAGATTTAAAAATCGTTGAAGGAAAAATCTGCGGAGAATGTCAGATAGGGAAACAAGTCAAAACGTCACACAAAAAGGTACACCATCTTACCACCTCTCGGGTCCTAGAACTTCTGCATGTAGATCTCATGGGACCTATGCAAGTTGAAAGTCTTGGAGGTAAGACATATATATTTGTATGTGTGGACGACTTCTTAAGGCAGGCCTAGGTTGAGTTTATTCGAGAAAAGTCAGATACATTCTTTGTCTTCGAATCCCTAGGTCGAAGAGTTCAAAGAGAGAAAGGAGAAACCATTGGAAAAATTGTGAGATTCGGAAGTGATCATGGACGAGAATTCAAGAACATAAGCTTCGCAAAATATTGTGATGCTGAAGGAATTGCCCATGAATTCTCTGCTCCCATTACCCCTCAACAGAATGGGATTGTTGAAAGGAAGAACCGAACACTTTAAGAAATGGCTAGAGTCATGATGTTAGCCAAAGACATCCCTAAACGCTTTTGGGCAGAGGCACTCAACACGACTTTCCATATTCACAATCGTGTCACCCTCCGTCCAGGTACCTCGGTAACATTTTATGAAATGTAGAGGGGGAGAAAGCCTAACGACAAGTATTTTCATATCTGTGGGTTAATATGATATATTCTGGCTGATTGGGAACCCTGACAAAAAATTGATCCTAAAAGCGATGAGGGAATATTTCTTGGATACTCTAGAAACAGTCGTGCTTATCGTGTCTTCAACAAACGAACCAAGACAATGATGGAGTCTATAAATGTGGTTGTTGATGACAACATTCCTGAGATGCCTAACGACGATGAAGAAGATATCTCAAACACTCTAGATGTCAGACCAGATGTCTGTGACAAAGCAGGCAACTCAGATCCAGAAAACGAAGCTAACATCAGTCCTAATAAAGAGGATACTTTCACAATAGAATAGAGAATCACATCCAGAAAGGTCCAAAAGAATCACCCAGTTCAGGACATAATCAGCGATGTCAATGAAGGTGTGCGTACCCGACAAAAGGCTCCGGTAAACTACAGAGAGATGATAGGTAATATCTGTTTTGTTTCAAAAATTGAACCTAAAAATGTGCAAGAAGCCATCAACGATGAATACTGGCATGTGTCATGCAAGAAGAACTGGTTCAATTCGAAAGAAACGTTTTGTGGGAATTAGTACCCAAGCCTGCAATGTTAATGTCATCGGGACAAAGTGGGTCTTTAAGAACAAGACTGATGAACATGAAAATATCACTCGAAATAAAGCTACACTTATGGCACAAGGATACATACAAGTTGAACGAGTGGATTTTGACGAAATATTTGCTCCTGTAGCCAGACTTGAGGCTATCAGACTTCCTCTCAGCATTGCCTGCCATCTACAAATCAAACTCTATCAGATGGACGTAAAGAGTGCTTTCCTGAACGGATATCTAAACGAAGAAGTCTATGTTGCTCAATCAAAGGGATTTGAAGATCACAACTCACCACATCATGTCTCCAAGCTTAAGAAAGCCCTGTACGGTCTCAAACAAGCACCTCGAGCCTGGTATGAACGTTTAACACCGTTTCTAATTCAAAATGGATATACTCGAGGGGGAGTTGACAGAACTCTATTATTGAAAAAGAAGGAAGCATCATTATGATTGCTCAAATTTATGTTGATAACATTGTGTTTGGAGGAATGTTAGACAAGATGGTGGAACGTTTTGTTTAACATATGCAATCTGAATTCGAGATGAGTGTTGTGAGGTCAAAAGGTCTCGTTTCGAGACCGTTGAACCACACAATTCGGTGCATTTTTGTCCCGTAGTGACCAATTAAGGCTCGGGAGTATGCGTTTTATGCTTTTTGGTGTTTTGAGGTGCGTACGCAGGAACGGAAGGAAAAAGGGCCTAAAACGAGGCACCGAGCCAAAGTCTTGGCGAGTTGACCAAAGGGCCGGACAGAACCCTCTAGGCACGATCATGCCTTCTTTGGCCGCGATCGTGCCCATTAGGCACGATCATCCCTCTTGCCAGTCACGATTGTGCCCCCTTGAAGATTAATTTGGAGAATTTTATTCCAACTTACAGAGTGCTCCCCCGATTTCAGTTACGACAGAGACACGATCGTCGCCCAAAGAGAGTCGCGATCGTGCCTACATCAGTCACGATCGTGGCTTCCACGACACAAAGGCGCGATCGTCCCCGAGGCGATTTGAAAATATCTTACCTACTCCGAGTCATGATCGTTCCATCCAAGCACACGATCGTGACCTTCACCGAGGCACGATCGTGCCACACCAGTCACGATCGTGGCTTAGACCGGATTCAGAAAACTATAAAAGGGGTTCACTCATATTTTGCAAAGAGGAAGAAAAGAAGAGAGAGAAAACAAAGCACAAAGCTTTTTCAGCAATCCTTGAAGCGTTCTTGATCTTCGTCATTTATCGAGTGTTCTTCATCTTTCTCGACATCAAGAGGCAAAAGGGTTCCACTGTTCTTCATCAAACTTGAAGAAGCACCTTGCTCGATCATCCAAGAGCATTTCTATCTATTTTTTTGTATTTAATATGTTGTTTATGTGTGTTCTTACTTTAACCATGATGTTGCTAGACTTGAGCACCATGGTTGAGGGCTAAATCCCTTAGCCATGGATGTTAGACAATATGAAATGTGATTATAAAGTTTATTGAGAATTAGTTCTATGAATGATCAATTTGTTGTGGATTGTTGTTTGAATGCATGTATTGTTTAATTGACGCTTTACAATATGTGTTTGAGGAGTTCTATCCAATACCGAAAGGGAAGGAATAGACTCCGGACCTAGCATCCACCGAGGGTTGTAGGCTCAAGACCGTGTCTTGGCACCTTATAGTAACCCTTAGCTTATTATTATCGATTGTATGCGGTCTCGAGTTGTACTCAATACCGAAAGGGCACGAGGAGACTCGGGATTAGGCTAACCTCAATACCGAAAGGCGAAGTCGGCACTTAAGACATAAACTCAACATACCGTTTATTCCATAGAAGTTAAGTCTCTCGGACTATTTCACTTGATGATTGTCTAGCACCCTAGGCGTTTTAAACCGTCCGTTATCACTTTCGCAATTTGTTATCTTTGTCATAACCACAAGAACTTTCATTGATTAATCGTAAACCCCAATTTAATCCTTGTGGACCGACTCGGTATCTTACCGGATCTTAAAAATTATATTACTTGCGAACCGTGTGCACTTGCACGTGGAAACCATTGTGCGATGTTTTCACGTCACATTTTGGCCCAACAAGTTTTTGGCGCCGTTGCTAGGGATTAATCGGTAAACGATTGGTAAATGCTTGTGTATGCTTTGTTTTGATATTGATAGTGTTCTGTGTGTTTGAAGGTACTTGTTTGGTACATGTCCCGAAGCTCGGGAGTGCCAGAATTTAATTACAATCCAGAGATCGGGGCTTTGTGTCAGAGAAACAACGCTTCGAAAAAGCGTGCCAGTGAAAGTTTAGTGCAACAAAGAAGCATGGACGCTACTCCTGCTAGAGTGGATCAACAACCACCCATTCTGGAAAGGGATCGAGATGAGAATCCCACTGAGGGAAACAATAATGAAAGGTCACAATTTGGATCCGAGGATCACGAAGACTACTATGCCGAGGATGACGACATGTCTCCTCTGTCCCCGCTTCCCCCTAGAGGATCGCGAGGGAGGAGGGGAAGAGGAATTCAACGACCCCGTCAACCACGACATAGAAGAAGGGCAGACTATAACTACCAAGCCCCGGATTTTGAGCTTACATCAGTGATGTTGAATCTGTTAAGGACAAACCCGCAGTTCATGGGCAACAATGCTGATGCCCACAATCATCTAAAGCTTCTTGAAGACGTCGTGGAGACTACGGCCAGTGGTTATCTTGAAGATCTAGTCAAGACCAAGCTACTCCCCATCTCCTTGGGAGGAGCGGAAAAAGCATGGTACATGACGTTACCTCTTTGCGAGAAGCGAGATTGGGCAAGCCTAGAAAGGGCATTCCTTTCAAAATACGTACCTCCCCGCAAGGAGGGTTTACTTCGGAAGGACATCAACAACTATACCCAACTCCAGGGTGAAACTCTTGGAGAGACTTGGGAAAGGTTCAAACAGTTGCTGAGAAAGTGTCTGGATCACCAAATCTGCGATGGGTTGTTAAACAAGACATTTTACTGGGGGCTTAACCAAGCGTCTCATATGGCTGTGAACGCCGGGGCAGGAGGATCACTTTTATCTATAGCCCTGGATGAAGTTGCTCTCCAAAGCTACGAGTACAATGAAGTTGATGCGGTCCAGAATAACCAAGGGGCGTCCTTTGCACGAAAAGGAGAAGAACAAGAAACAATGACAAGTCTCTCAAACAAGATGAATAGGCTTCGTAACATGGCACAAGGAGACCAAGGAAGGAACTCGAGGCCCCAAGTGGGGGTAAATTGCATGGACTACAACAACCACAACAAGGGTAACTTTGGGGGACATGGCAATACACGGGGGTACCAAGATCGTCCGGTACAAATCCATCCCCAAGGATATGGAAACAATTACAAAGCAAGACCACATGCCAATGCGAGTAGCTATGGCAAAGTGTATCCCGATCGTCCCCAAGGAGAGAACAATGGCCAGAACAACTGTCCGTCAAGCTACGACAAGGGTCAACATTCCAATTCTAAGAGCAATGAGTCGCTCAGAGATGTTCTAGAGGCTTTAATAAAAAGCCAAACAACAGTGACCGATGAACTGAGAAGAAACTAGAGGAACAATGACGATCGATGGGAGCAAAGTAGTGCTCCTAGAAAAATGGGAACTCTTCCGTCAAACACAGAGGTGTCGAAAGGTCATGGAAAGGAGCATGTTAAAGCGATCACATTGAGAAGAAGAAACACATTACCAGGGCCATCTACCCCGGTGGATTATGAGCTGGAAGTGGAAGAGGCCTTTGTTGAGGATTTAGGGTTTGGGGATGAAAACCTCGGGGGGTGAGGAAGGAGAACTAGAAGCACCTCGAGAAAGGCATGAAAAGCCCCAAGAGGGACCCCAAGGTGATCCCACTTATGTCAAGCCACCTACTCCCGTTCTTAAACCTCCGTTCCCACAAAGGGTGAAAAGAAAGGCAAAATGCAACGACGTTCAATTTGCCCGTTACCTTGATTTGCTTAGGCAAGTCTCGATCAACATCCCTCTTATCGAGGCATTGGATGAAATGCCTAAATATCACAAGTTTTTCAAGGAGATCCTCTCCAACCGTCAGCGTTTGCAAGAGTGTTCTAAGATAGCATTGAATGAGGAATGTTGTGCATTGGTGCTTAACAAATTGCCTCCAAAAGAGAAAGATCCAGGAAGCTTCACAGTTTCGGTCGGGATAGGAAGAGCAAAGGAAATGATGTCCTTATGCGATTTGGGAGCCGGCATTAACCTTATGCCGCTTTTCGTCTTTAACTCACTTCAAATTGTCCACATGAAGAAAACATCAGTTTATTTGCATTTGGATAATCGACAAGTGGTTTAACCCGAGGGCGTAGTGGAAGACGTTTTGGTGCGCATTAGAAAATTTATCTTGTCGGCCGACTTCATCTTTCTTGATTTCCTGGTAAATCATGCGGTTCCCCTAATCTTAGGGCGATCTTTTCTCGCAACCGCCGACACGGTAGTTCAAGTTAAATAAGGCGTATTGGAGATGACGGTGGGAGGTAAAACTATCATCTTTGACATTCTAAAAAGAATTAAAGCGCCTGATATGGATTATTCGGAATTAGCGGCCATATCCTTGATTGATCAAGAGGTACAACATGTTCTCCCCTCAATTTGTGTAAGTACTAATAATTTTTCTAGTGCTTTCTTTGAACAATTAGATCTTGTAGAAAAAGGGGAATTGAATGAGCAAAGTGAGTTATGCGCTCTCGGTTTTGTGGAAAGAAGAGAAGGATACAGGGACACTGAGCCATTGTTTACGGGATATAGAACCGTTCCCCACACCAAGCCTTCGCTTGAGGAAGCTCCAATTAAACTAAAGGTGCTTCCCCAGCATTTGAAGTATGAAAATTTGGGGCCAGATTCTACGCTTCCAGTTGTTATTTCCTCTTCCCTGTGTCCAGATCAAGAAGCAAGGTTGATGAGTGTATTACAGAAACACAAGGGGGCATTGGGTTGGACTATCGCCGACATCAAAGGGATAAACCCAGCTTTTTGCACCCACAAAATTATTCTGGAGCAGGAATGCTGAGGATTCGTCGAACATCAAAGACGGCTCAATCCGGCTATGAAGGAAGTGGTGAAGAAGGAAATCTTCAAATGGTTCGATGTCGGGGTGATATATTTGGCTTATGCTGATGAGATTTGTTGTGAGGCCTTCTACTAGTAGAGCTTCTTTCAGACATGGAGAGTTGGGAAGATTGAGTTTTCCTTTCCCGAGCACTCTAGCTTTTACTCCATCTCCAAAAGTGACGAAGCTATTTGTGCATGGTATTAAAGTGACCAAGAAAGAGCTATTACCCGTCATATGTCGAGAGGATCCACTATCCAAGTACCAATCGTTGCTGGTTGAGGCCTTTAAAGCGGTGTACGCGATGTTAGCTCGATAGTTGACCTCTTTGACTCGCCATTCCTTCCGTGGTTGGCTTTTCTTGATGGTGGTCCTTTTCTTGACCAAGCTCTTCCCATATAGATGATAGCAGAAGGGTCGAATATGTCCTCTTTGTCCACAGTGATGACAAACCCAGTTGTGTCTTTTGTTCTGGGTTTTTGACGCGGCCAGGGTAGAAGGCTTTTTGGTCGCTTGGTCAGCCGTGAAGTTAGGAGACTTCTGGCGGGACTTCTGGGAGACAGATTTCTGAGGAACGAAGATGGTGTGCGATGATGAGGCTTCTTTCGAATATCCAAGTCCTTCCATATTCCTGGCTGGTTTCCCGATTGACAGGATTTGATCTAGAGTGTCCGTGCTTGGATTCATCATCTTCACTGACTTCGTGACCTGTTTTAACTCGCCTTTTAGTCGAGCAACTTCCTTTTTGAGATCAACTGTCGTCTCGAGAAGTCTTGACTTGTCTTCATCAAGAGTAAGAATGAGAGCGTTCTGTTTTTCGATTACCTGAGAGTCTTCAAGCCACTTGACATACCATTCGTTGTAAGCGTTGTTGAGAGTCTCATCGAATAGCTCATCATCAGAGTCATACTTCTTTGAGCTTTCAGCTGCTTGATCTATTATGGAGGAAGTGAAAGCCACATAGTTACTTGTATGTTCAAGGTCACTGTCTTCCTCATCTTCATCGTCAGTTAGAGAGGCATTGAATCCCTTTTTCTGTTTCTTTAAGAAGTTGGGACATTCTCTCTGCATGTGTCCATACCCCTCACATTCAAAGCACTGAGCTCCTTTACCTGATCGTTCTCCTCGTCCTCCATCGTTGGCTGTGTTTTCGAGCTTCTGAAACTTGTGTTGTGGCTTGTCTCTGACTTCTCGGGTGACTTTTCTTCCTGTCATCTGGCCAAATCTTTTCATGACTTTGTTGTAGTTTTTGGCCAGCATGGCGATAGTTTCCTCAATGTCACTGTCCGACTCAGAGTGCGTTGAGTTCTTCTGCTTTTGAGTAGAACTTTTGAAAGCCACACCTTTATGTTTCTTCTCGATAGGAGGTAGGGAGAGCTCGAAAGTCATTAGAGATCCCATGAGCTCGTCAAACTTCAGTGTCTTCAAGTCATGGACTTCTTCTATAGCTATTATCTTCATCTTGAATCTGGGACTTAGAGCTCTTAGCGTTTTTCTAACTAAATCTTCATCAGTCATAGGCTTGCCAAGTGAATATGATTCATTGGCCAGATCCTTGATGCGCACATTAAACTCCGCAATCGTTTCGTCCTCATTCATGGTCAGGGCCTCAAAGTTAGTCGTGAGGTACTGTAACTTCTGCTCTTTGACTTTGGAAGTACCCTCGTAAGCAACAGCAAGCGTGTCCCAGGCAATTTTGGCACTTGTGCATGTGTTGATGAGTCGAAACACATTCTTGTCTACTCCATTAAAAATAGCATTTAGCGCACGAGAATTACCTAGGGCGGCTTCATCTTCTTCCATGCTCCACTCCTTTTCTGGTTTGATGCTAGTTTGATTTCCATGAGCATCAGCATAGTAAGGTTCCTCCCATCCATTGATGATAGACTTCCAGGTTTTGTTGTCGAGAGATTTCAAGAAGGCACACATCCGTGCTTTCCAATATCCATAGTTTGTTCCGTCGAGCACCGGTGGACGATTGACAGATCCTCCTTCCTTCGAATCCATATTAGCTACTCAGAATTTTGCAGGAAAATCACCTAAAAGATTAAGGTGCCTCCTCTGATACCAATTGAAATTCTGAATCGTAGCCGAGTCAGGAAGTCGAACACAAAGTCTTTAACTTGTGTATCGACTTCTTGTGGAAACCGTAAGCAAAATAATAAACAGATAATAATAACGACACCAAAGATAATTACCCAGTTCGGTGACTCCTCACCTACGTCTGTGGGCACTTTGCCAGTGGAAAGGTTTTTCACTATAGGTAGTCAATAGTACAACTTCAAGCACCAACTAGCTATCACACAAGCTATTGTCCTAAGCTACTATAGATCTCACCGTGAATCACCACGACCAGGAGCCTCTCCCCCTGTCTTTGAGATTCCCTCAATTCCACCCTTCGAGCAAGCCTATGCTCGGTGTCGTTGTCTTCTTGGACGGAGTTGTGAATCTTCAATCACAAACAAAAACCCTAACCGATCCAAACACTTAGTCTTCGCGACTCAAGGTTTGATCGGAGCAAAGATCCATTCTGATGAATCTTAATCAGCCTCTCAACACGCCGATGGTGCACGGTTAAGAGCTCTGAGAAATCTTGCAATTTAGAACAAGAACAGATGATCTGCTAATGGGAAGCCAAGGGCTTTTTATAGCAGCTCACATTCCTAATCCTTCTTGGATCAGGAACAGGAAAGTCAGGCAAGTTGTTGCCGCCTTCCACGACAGCTGGAAGTCGTCTTGCCTGTTCTGACTTCCTGATGAAATCAGGCAAGTCAAGTTGCCGCCTATTGCTGACGTGTAACTGCCAGCTGGAAGTCGCCTGACTTTGTCGTCGTCAATCTCTTGCGCTCCAAGTCTTCGTGGCGCCTTTCTTCTTTCGCTCCAAGCTTCGTCGAAATAGGAAAGCTTCAGACTTTCCTAATCTTCGGCTCGTAACAAGTCGCTCCACATGTCATGTAACATGTTGCACGACTTCTTACTTTTGCACTAAAAATTATGCCAACAATTAAACGTAGCAACAGAAACAATGATATTATCGGGAAGAAACCCTTGGAGTTCAATATCAGCCCGAAGTTGTTCAAAGGAAAGCATGTGAAGGATGTCCCGCGACCCTTTGCAAAGTCGTATGAAGAAGGAAGCAGCTCAAGAGCCACAGGGGCCATCAAAGACAAAATGGTGCATGAGCTTATGAAGGGAATTGCCGACCTGGAAGGCACCATTGCAACCTTAGCCAGCAGAAAAGCCACATTCGAACAGCTCTTGCATGATATGCTTGCCGCTCCAAAAGAGGGTCATGATGCCGAAGACAATGCTGCTCACTCTGCCTCTTCCTAGTTCACCATCTGACTCAAACTGAAAAACTCATTTATTTTTGTTAAACACTCTTGAATTCCCGGGGACTGTCCGGGTTACTTTTTGAAACAATGTTTTTGCTCCTTGGTGGAGCTGGATATTTGCCCCATGGTTAGGGGTTAGTTTGCTCGCGTTTAGAGCTGGTTTTCTTTTGTAGTTTTTTCATACTCTTCCTTTTTGATACCCTTTTTCCATTTTTGAGGCAGTCAGGGGAGATATTTAGGTAAGGCAGTTTTCAAGCCATCCAAAAATATTGGAGACTTATTAACTCAAGCATGATGAAACATGTGTCACGACATGTTACCATGTGTTATATGCCTTGCTACATAAGACATCATGAAGATGAAGAACATGATGGAACATGTGTCACTACATGTCATCACATGTTATATGATGGACTACGGAACATATGTCACAACATGTTACCACCTTGCCACAAAAGACGACACCACATAAGACGCCTCGAAGATACTAAAGATAGTGCTAAGCAGAAAATACTCAAAGCTCGTCGTCAAAATATGCTTGCCTAAAAAAATTATCAAAGGGGGAGATTGTTACGACGTTTAGTATTGACATATTTTTAGCGCAAAGTCAAGATGTCAGACAACATGTTGCAACACAGTTGGTACGACATGATACTCGCAGTAATAGGCAAGACATCAAAGACTTCCTACTGTACTCACAGAAGATGTGCGCACAAAAGGATTAAAAATCATGAACGAATTAGGCAAGGTCTAGCTGGAAGAAAGATATGCAAGCAATAGTTAATGAAGGCGGCAACGCCAACTTGTCACTTACCAAGAAAAGCAAGGCGGCAAGGGATTTCTTAATCGGAATAGGAATCCGATTAGGCAATATGAGTTGCTATAAAAGCAAGCGCTACCCCCTTAGCAACTCAGTCCTTTCTCGGTGCTAAATTGACAGAGCTCTTAACCGTGTAAGACGAGCGGATTGAGAGGTTGATCTATTTAGAGAGGACGATTTCGATTATATACATCAAGTCGAGGAGATTTGAGTGTCGGTAATCTATTGGGTTTTGTTCGTGATTGAAGACTCACGAAGAAGATTGTCGATGACAACGCAACCGAGCATAGGCTTGCTCGAAGGGTGGAATTGAGACGTTCTCAAAGACAGGGGGAGTCCCTGGTCGAGGTTGTTCACGGTGAGATCTCTAGTAGCTTAGGACAATAGCTTGTGCGATAGCTAGTTGATGCTTAAAGTTGTACTATTGACTAACGAATAGTGAAAACCTTTCCATTTGCAGAGTGCCCCTAGACGTAGGAGTGGAGTCACTGAACTGGGTAAACATATTGTGTCTTCTGTTTATTACTTTACTATTTACTGTTCATAAACTGTGATTGAGCAAGTTGTCGAACCAAACGTTACGACATTAGGTTCGACATCTTATCCCTGCTACTTAACATAATTTAAATTATTTTATAGAGGGAAATATATTTTACAACCCAGTTTCAAACAATTTTTGCAATTTATGACCCTCGAGTTTATAGTGTGCCAATTTAAAATCCTATTGAAATAAGGATTTTATGGTCATGTGATCCAACATTTTTAAGAACAAGTAAAACTAGTCCTTAGTAATTTATAGTTTCTTAAATTTGTATTAAATTGTGAAAATGAATTTTCATTTGAAGATGATTTTCAAATGAGGAGTCGAAGGCGAGCATTGGCGACTGTCTTCAAGAATCAGATATTGTAGGAGAGCATTGTCTTGGAACATTTAAGTTTGTGAGATATGGTTTATCACACATAAATTAATTATAGAGAAAATATTATGTATATATAGACATGTGTATATTATATTCAAATAAAATATGAGTCAATGTGGTAGAATATATACTGGATTCACTAATGAATTTTGCATGATTATTAATAATCAAGTGAAGTGCATTTAGGCACTTGGGCATTGGGTGAATCTGAGTCAGCTTTTTTGTTTTAAATAATAATAATTTGAAAAGCCATATTTGTTTTTTGAAACAATGTCTTTTCTTGATAGATCACCTTATAAAACAATGTGACTTCTCATGATACGCCATTTCTCATGATATATATACCACACTTCCGCATGCATTTCAAGATATGCAATTTCTCTAAATCCTCCACATCTCTGTACATATATATTCAGGCTTATATGCATGATTATATCCCAAAGGATATGCCCGATATAGTGGGGGCATAAATTCCTTACGGAAGTTTTTACCTTTCGGTTTACTCGAATCGAAACTTAAAGAGTGTGTGAGATCTTCAACTCCAAAGTAGTCCACACAGATGGGATGATCTTGAATGATCCTTACACACTAGTACCTACTAGAGTATAGTGTGAAGCTTGAGAGAAAAATGGAAGAGGGGAGCCACCAAGGGAGGTTCGGCCGAGAGCTAAGAGGGAGAGGAGAGAGAGCCTTTTCTTTTGTGTTTTGTGTGTTATGTCATAATCCCTCTCTCTCTCTCTCTTGGTCTTATACGAATGAGTTGGTGATGGGATCATGGCATAAAGTGTCCTTGCAAACCAAATCCCACTTGCCCATGCCTAGCCCATGACTAGCCCATGACTAGCCCATACCTTGCTCATGCCTTGCCCATACCTTGCCCATACCTTGGCAAATCACCATCTTTTCAAAAATGTTGGATGATTGTGTGGACCCATAAGTGGGCCACCTATTGGGCCGGCCACCATGGGCCGAAGTCCAATTGCTTCGGCCATGTGGGCCCGTGCCAGGTCCAATTATTATCCGACCTTTCTTGCCTCGCGTCGAACGAATTCCCGATCTTTCATCGTTTCTCTCAAAATCCATATCCTATGTGTGTGACCCTTTAGGCTTATACCATCGTCGGCGGATCGGCGTAAAATTCCATTTTACCCGATCCATCATAAGTGGTCTTTAGTAAGACGTTATGATTACCCGACGCGCGTGATGATCGATGATTCGATTTAACCTCATGTAGTACATGTCGCTATCCCTTTAATCACCCGGTATCTAGATTGATCATAAGGCATAGAGACATCACCCTTATTTAATCAATCTCTATTTCTTGATCTATGAGATTACTGAATACTGATACCCCGTATCATGGGCATGGCCATGCTCTCCCTTCAGTTAATCTCTATCGAGAGGCCTAAACAGGTACCTATCTCATACCGTAGTATGAGGGATAAATCCCTTAGCCGCCTTTCGTATCACTCATACAATCGTCCCCGTGCCAATCTTGTCTGTTATGATAGTCTTGTTACAGACAACGTTAGGAGCAAGTCAAACGCGGTTCTTTACTGTATAGCAATCACAAAGACTCATTGGTCTAAGGATACGACGATCAGCCACCACAATTGAATGTGTTCATGATTGTATCTATGCAACACCATTCGGTGCGGGTCGTCCAATATCACTCACCCGAGTGATATCTATGATCTGATTCCGGGAACCCTCCCAATGGTAAATAGAACTATACCATAAAGAATCATCCTCATACTTGGTCGCTTCATTGAAGCATATTTGACAAGGGACCCGTTAAGTGTGATCTGTACAGATATATGGTTCTACTACTTTGGTGGTCATATTGATAGCATTTTTGTGCCCTATTCCGATTGCTAGTAGTCTATAAATGTCTATGTATATTAATCATCGTTTGTAATAAATAAAACGGCTTTGTATTACTTATGTGTTGAAGTAATATGTTAAGCATGATCTGATTTATGACCACTAAAGTAGTAGAACCATAAATCTGTATGGATCACACTTAACGAGTCCCTGGTCAATATACGCTTCAATTGAAGCGACCAGTATGAGGATGGTTCTCAATGATGTAGTTCTGCTTATCATAAGGATGTGGGATCCCGGAATCATATTATAAATATCATGAGGTGATTGATATCGGACGACCCGTTTTGAATAGTGTTTCAAAGATTAAGCCATGAACATATTCAAATGCGATAGCTTGTCACGATATCCTTAGACCAAGGAGTCCTTGTGATCGCTATGCGATCGGCGTACGGCTTTAACTTGCGTCTAACGCTTTCCGTAACTAGATTGCAATAACGGGCATGATTGGGTGGCGGAACAGATTGCATAAGTGACACGAAAGACTGCTAAGGGATTTATCCCTCGTACTATGGTATGGGAAAGATATCCGTTTAGGCCGCTTGATGGAGAGTGATTGAGAGAAAGAGCATGGCCATGCCAGTGATACGGGTTATCAGTTCTCAGTCGTCTCACATATCAAGTAACAATGATTGATTAAAAAAGGATGACGACTCTATGCCTTGTGATCAATCAGGATGTCTAGAGATAATAGGATAATGACTTGTACGCACAAGGTTAAATCGAATCATCAATCATAATGTCTTACTAGAGACCACTTATGATGGATCGGGCAAGAGAGATCTCTTGCGCCGATCTGCCAACGGAGGCATGAGCCTGGAGGTTCACACACATACAATATGGATAACTTGAGACAAGGAAACACTGACGTTTCTTAAGGAGCAAGACATGGCTAAAACTGAGGGTTTTAGGCCATGGGTTCGGTTTTGTGAGAATAATTAGCGAATCGAGAAAACTGAGTTTTTCGTCGATGTCGCGTCGGACTTTGTTTGATAAGTGACGACAAAAGGGTCGGATAATTTTTGAACGCGGCACGCGGCCGCATGGGCGAGCCCATTGGGCTCGGCCCATGAGGTCACCAAGCCGGCCCAACAAAGGCCTAAACAAGGCCCAATAAGCCTTCATGGCCGGCCACCTTGGTGGGTCCAAGTGTGGGGGCCACACACCATGTTTAGTTGGTTTTGTTGATTAAGAGGAGAGTGATTTAAGGGGATTAGGTGATGACTTGCCTTTAACCCATACTTTCATCATTTGTTAGTTTAATCATCCATGCCTTATGAGTTGATGAAATAGACAAAAGATAAAACAATTCACTCACTCACTTTCACTCTCACCTAGCTTGGCCGGCCACTATACTCTCTCTCCTCTCTTTGCTCTCTTGTTCTTCACACATTAGTTCTAGTAGGCTAAGTGTGAAGCATGTTAAGGATCATCCTCTTGGTGTGGACTTGCTCTAGAGAAGAAGATCATCTAGTTCTTCTTTCTTGATTCAACAAAGACTTAAAAGGTAAACTCTAGTGGAATAGATTTTGCCTTGAGATTTAGTGGTTCATGTTCTTGGACAGTTTTTGGAGTTCTTAATGTTTATGCTTCCGCTATCTCGATGATCTTGAACGCTCCAAAACCCTACACATATATCAGATTAGACTTAACCTATTTCTTCAACACATAAGTAATATAATGCTGATTTTATATATTGCAAACGATGATTAATATATACAGACATTTACAGACTAATACAATTGGACTAGGGCACAAAAAAGCTTACATTATACTCGGTGGAAGGATCGTACGATGTTCTTTCTTACCGCTCTCAAGATATTCTACGTACTCGAGGCAGACCTCGTTATCATTCCTGATCCGAAACCTGATGATTCTGAAGTCTTAAAGAAGGAGCGTAATAAGCGCAAGGAGGATGAGTTTGTGTGTCGTGGTTATATTCTCAATTCTCTTACTGGTTGTTTGTACGATTTATACTGCAACCTGAATTCTCCCAAAGAAATATGGAATGCATTGGAGGCGAAATACAAGAGTGAAAAAAGAGGCACCGACAAATTTCTTGCTATGAAGTATTTCAATTTTTTTATAACTGATGATAAAAATACTATCATGGATCAAATCAAGTTCATGAACTTCAAATTCTAGTTTCTCGCTTGAGTGAACTTGAAATTAAGATTCTCGATGCACTCCAAATTGGAGCAATATTGGCAAAACTCCCCCTTCCTGGAATGATTTTAGAATATAATTTCTGCATTCATCAGAAAATGCAACCATTGAGCAATTTCAGACTCATTTGCAAGTTGAGGCTGAAAATCGTGTTTGAGATTTTGTGTTTTTAAGTTCCATAGTGAACTATATGACTGAAAGTCACAAAAAGAAAGGTTCAAACCATTTAAAGATAAAAACACAGAACAATATGTTAAAAAGATATCATAAGCAAAAGTTTTCTACTGACAAGTCGTGTTTTCATTGTGGAAAGATAGGCTATTTATGAGCTGATTGCAGATTCAGGAAAAATGGTTCAAAGAAAGCTTCTGATTCTGGCACAAATAATAGTGCGAATATAGTTGAATCTCAAATGCATGAATTGGTTGCAATGGTTTCATAAATGCATATTGGTATGATCACTAATCTTCATATGGCGGCAATTACCGCTTGCACGGATTGGTGGCTCGATTTGGGTGCCAAAATTCATGTTTGTAACAACAAAGTCATGTTCAAAACATATGAACCAATGATGGAAACAAAAGAAGTTCTGATGGGAAATCACATGACAGCAAGGGTGCACGAAAAAGGAACAGTGGAGATGAACTTTACTTCGAGAAAGAAGTTAACTTTGCTTAGTGTATTCCATGTTCCAGAATTAAGAAAGAATCTTGTATCGGTCAAACTTACTTGTTAAGAAAGGCTTTTAAATAGTATTGGAATCATATAAAGTTATCATTACTAAGAATGATATGTATATAGGAAAGGGCTACACTTGTGATGACATGTTCAAACTATGTATTAATGAAATAAATAACGTGCTTGCTTATATTGTTGAGTATTCTCCTTTTATTTGGCATTCTAGATTAGCACATATTAATTTCCGTATGTTAAAATATATGTCAAAACATGGTTACATTGCTTGTTGTGGTGCTTTTCCTGATAAATGTGAAATATGTGTTCAAGCAAAAACGACTAAGAAGCCATTTACTGGAGTTGAAAGAAATTCTAAAATTTTAGACTTAATTTATACCGACATTTGTGAATTTAATGATGTTTTGTCTAGAGGAAAATGGTATTATAGCACATTCATAGATGATTTTTCTCGATTCACTTATGTGTATCTTCTAAGAACTAAAGATGAAGCATATGATAAATTCAAAGAATTTAAAGCTTTAGTCGAAAATCAGAAAGAAAAGAATATTAAAATTCTTCGCAGTGATAGGGGCGGTGAATACTTTCCTGCATCATTTGATAAATATTGTGAAGACAATGGTATGATTCACCGGAGGACCGCCCCTTATACTCCTCAAATGAATGGAGTGGCTGAAAGAAAGAATAGGACTTACATTGTTATGGTTAACTTTTTGTTATTGAATACTAGTTTGCCTAATTTCTTGTGGGGAGAAGCACTTAAAACGGCTTGCCACGTAGGAAATCGGATTCCTACAAAGAAAACTCATAAGTCTCCTTATGAATTTTAGTATGGTCGAAAACCAAACTTAAATTATTTCAGAGTTTGGGGCCGCATAGCTATTTACAAAATTATTGATCGAAACCTTCAAAAGTTTGTACCGAGAAGTAAAAGAGGTGTTTTTGTTGGCTATGCAGAAAACTCTAAGGCATATAAAGTGTTGGACTTGGAGACAAATGTTATCATAGACTCGATTCATGTCGATTTTTTTGAAAATAAATTTGTCAAGGATCTAGTATTTCATGATTCACAAGTACAAGTGGATTCTAATTTCTCTAAATTCCCCACATATCTATACATATATATTCAGGCTTATATGCAGTATTGTATCTTGAAGGATATGTCCTATATAGGGTTGTCCATCGAGTCGGGTTGGGTAGACTCGGTTGGAGTTGGGTACCAAAATCCAGAACCGATACTCGACTCGGTTAAGGAGTCGGGTAGTCGGGTTCGGGTAGACTCGGGTGTCAGGTGAGTCGGGTATACCCAAGACACCCGATGGGCCTAAATACTCAAACTCAATTTAAAATCGAAATTCCTAAATGTTAAACAAAACCCTAACCCCCAATTTGAAATTGAAATTGAAATCCCCAAAATTAAAATTTAAATCAGAAGACCTAAACCCTAACCCCAAATAGTAAATTGAAATCAGAATTCGTAAGCCCTAACCCCCAATTTGGATTTTAAATCAAAATCCCCAAATTTAAAATCGAAAACCCTAACCCCAAATTCCAAATTGAAATAAGAAACCCCCAAATTTATTTCGAAATCATAAAAACCTAACCCCAAATTTTAAATTAAATACAGAAACCCTAATCTCCAATTTCATTTTCAAATCGAATTCCCCAAAAATTATATCGAAATCAGAAAACCTTAATTTCAATTTCAAATTGAAATTCAACCCCCCAATTGAAATTCAAGAAGCCCTAAAGTTTGAACCTGTAATTCAAGATGGACACAGAAGAGAAGAGGACATGCAAACCTAGAATAGAGGAGGACATGCAATATTCGGTTTCGAAAGCTTACCGTTACCGGAGTTCCAGACATCGTCGGCGAGTCTCCACTCCACCAGGGTCGCTTGAATCTCCACTGGAGAATCGAATCGTTGGAGATTCTCCTCCCCACCATCGCTTGATTTATAGTGATGTGGTGGTGGAGAAGCACCTACAACGACTCTATTTGCATCAGTGACGGCGAGGAGATGAGAGGAAGGCGAGGATGAGTCGAGAGAGAGAGAGAGGCACTTTTTTTGGGTAGGGTTTTCGTCTGACTCGAACGAGGAGAAACTCTGAAAGAAAAGAGAAGCGTGAGGTCGTGGGTGGAGGAGAAGAGCCCATGTCGACAGCAACGGACGGCTCAGATCAGGTCGCGCATTCGCGATGGACGGACAAGAAAGCGCCACGTCTGCTGCTGAAGCCTCAACTCTCTTTGCGTCTTCACATCCCACATCGGAAGCGTATAAACGTTTTCTAACATTTATAAGCTTCCATGTGGCTAAACCTTGCAAAACCAATAGTTGGGTTGAGCTTTGCGTGTAACTCTTCGTGGGCTGGCCCTTTGTGTTTGGGTTTGTGAGAACGCATCTGGGCTGACCCTTTGTGTGAACTGTGAAGTGGTTTAGTTGGGCTTGGTTGTGGGCTATATTATATATAAAAAAAAAATTTATATATACTGCCGGGTAGTCGGGTACCCGGCGGGTTCAACAATGGTACCCAATAATCGACTCGGTTGGCTTGTCGGGTAGTCGGGTATTGGGTCAGTCGGGTATCGGGTCAGTCGGGTAAGTTGGGTCGGGTGTCGGATGAGTCGGGTTGGGTATCGGGTTACCGGATAAAATGAACAGCCCTAGTCCTATACAGCGGGGGGCATAAATTTCTTACGGAAAGTATAGTCAACGCCTTACTGCAATTTTGTTTCAGTATAATATATCTCTAACACATTGTGAGTTCATCCTCATTGTCCATATTGCGTATTTGTTCGTAAGAAAGAGCCTCTCACACTATATATGTGTCGCAAAAATGAATGAAATATTGGGCGAAAACGAGTCTAATTAAATAATTAGATGCAACGGAATAAAATAATTCTCCACGCAAATCAAGCAAGCTAATAAATATAGCAAACAAGAACACGACTAGCAAGCGCAATTTTATCTTGAGAGAGGAAAAACCACGGGACTATCAAGACCACTTAATCTCCACTATCAATATAATGGGTACAACAATTTCTCTCTAAATACAGTTAGAGGCACACACTATCTCAAGATTAAACAATCTTGGATCAAACTCTAACTACAAGAAATAGTAGAGAAACCTCACCGAATTGGTGACACGTGATCAAAATTCCGCATCAAGTTACTGAGACATCCCAACAAAAATTCCAACAGTTACAATGTAGTACTACGTCTCCTAAACTTGCTTTCCAAATTTCATCTCGATCCAACGGTGAATCAGCATCCGATCATACTCTTGAACTTGACTAGACGGACCCGAAAAACATCAAAAAGTTTTGCATGTTAATCTCTCTCTCTTGCTCTCTTGAATTACACAATTATCCTCTCTTCTTCTTTCTATTGCCTCCTTTTTATAGGGGAACAATTAAGGTTTCTCCTCCATGTGGGCTACTAACCACATGGGCTTTGGGCCTCCGCTTATTGGATAAAAGCCCAACAAGTCTCCCTTATTCAACTAGGTGGAGGACATCGCCATCCCAGCGATGTTACGACAAACATCAAGTTTTTCCCTTGGTAATGCATTTGTTAACATATTGGAGCCCTTGACGACCCATCTAGCTTTATATCGCGGATGTGAAGTGTTTTCTTCTTACTTCACTATGTAAACTCATTTGTTCTTCAAAAGTCTTTTGCCTTTCGACAACTCTACCAACTCAAAAAGTATGATTTTCATGCAATGGTTTCATCTCATCTTGCATGACTTCAACCCACTTCTTATTCTCATCTTCAATGACTTCTATGTTCCTTTTGGGTTCTCCCCTGTCAGATACTAACACATACTCAACAACTGAATACCTAGAAGAATGTTGTCAATCTCTAAAAGATCCCCTAAGTGGAACAATTGGTGGAACATCTGATACTGGCACTTGTTCATGGATTTCATTATCCATCTCAACCTATGTAGAAACATCAACATCATCTGCACCATGCCAGTAATCATGAACTTCATATTTAACTTGACTTGTCAAAAGGATGAACTATATTAAAGTCAATCAAGTCACTTATATATTGAGAAGCAATTTCTTCAAATTTCACAATATATTTGATGTCCCGATTCCCCATAAATATCACATCGCGACTTCTAATAAGTTCTTTTCCACGGGATCATAAAATATGTACACTAACCCATTCTCGCCATAACCAATGAATATGCGCAGTCTAGTCTTCATATCAAGTTTAGATCTTTCATCTTTTGGAATATGTACAAATGTCTTACATCCAAATACTTTTAAGTAATTGTAGGAGATCTCTTTACCTATCCAAACTCTATTTGGAACATCAAACCCAAAAGCTACACATGATGTGAGATTCAATAGATGAACCATTGTATTCAAAGTCTCACCCCAAAATCATCTTGGTAGTCCTGTTTGTGAAAAGAAACATTTCGTCCTTTCAATAAGCGTTATGTTCACACTCTCAGCCAACCCAGCTTGGCTCTGGCGACCGCGAAGAGTCACGACGGCCATCCCGTCGCAACATGCTCGCCACAGCTGTGTCCGCCTATTCTCCGGTGAGGTTGGAGCAGCGAACTATCTCGAAAAGCAGAGATTTGGGGGAAGGCTTGATGGGGTTCTTGGGTACAATAATACTGAGGACTTAGCAGACTTGATGGGTTTTTTGGGTACAATCAGTACACTGAGAGCAGGCTTAATAGGTTTGGGGTGAAGAAGGCAAGACACTAGAATTGAGCAAAAGATGAGGAAGAAGAGGAGTTGAGGGTTTAGCATAATGGATTCGTGAGTACATTGAGGTGTTTTATTTGTGCCTAATATTAAAAACTTTTTTGATCAAATTTGTTCTAATAAAAAATTGAATTGCAATATTGATTTTGATTGAAATTGTGAATTCAGATGTTGATTGAGATTTAAATTGGTAAACTAGTTTGTTTTGATAAACAAAAGAGAGAATGAGAGATGGGAGATTGAAGAAAGGGCACTATAGTATTTTTTTTTATTCAAAAATACTAATTTACCCTTGAATCTTAGTGAAGTTTGTTATGCAAATGAGGATAATAATTTCACATTTATAAAATAATTATCCCATGTATAAATTATACCGAGAGTATTTTGGGTAGTAAAAAAAATATTAACAATATTGCTGTTATATATAACAGATATTAGACTTAAGTGTTAACATTTTGAACTTGGGGGACTGAGAAAAAAAAAATCAAAATTTGAGTACCAATTCTGAAATGAGGCTTCAGCGGGTGTACTAATCTGTATTACCCCTTTTTCCTTTCAAAAACAATTTTACTGTAGCATTTACTGGTTGATGCGGTACAAACAAAAATGAAAATTTTCCTCCTATCAATCATTGACACATGCCATACTCGTGGACCGAAACACATCTTTGAAACTAGTTTCAATAGTAACATTTTTATGTAAATACTTTAATTAATTACAATTTTTTTGAAAAAAATCCTAAGATGAGAGCAGGAGTTGAAATACATGCAAATAGCTTCAGCTTCAGGTTGAGATCCAGAATTCAACCACCCATAATGCTCTTTTCTCCACAGTATGCACTTCCTGGAACCTTCACTATAAGCTCATCTTCATCTCCTTCTCCTTCATTAATTACCTTTGAACTAGTCTCCATCACTTCCTTGTTTCTGAGGTTTGTCATGATAGCTTTAAGCCGTCTCTTAGCTTCGGCTCTCGATGCGCGTCGCTCACTGCACTGTGCTGCAGTTACCTCTGAATGGCAGACCACACAAAGAGTTCTCATGTTTTCTAACCTGCATTCACCTACACATTTTTTTGGTTCCCCACACAAATAATATCAGAATCAATTTTTAAAATAAATAAATAAATAAAATAATAATAATTCATGTTTTCTGTAAAAACAATATGATTCACATTTCTATCTTAAACACTCCCATTGCTAAAAGACCTTCCCTCTTAGGTTCCTACATGTTACAGAATGACATTTTATAAATGCATCCAACTATTGTAGGAAAAAATCACGATACGGGTTCTGGCAAAGAAATCAAATTGATAAGTTCATTTAAGATTTTCTGGAATAATTTCAGGTCGCAACAATAGCAGCAGAATGGCATTGTCATTGAAACTTGAACTATTGGTGCATCAAATCATACCTCCGCCAAGATAAACAGGAACGATGTGATCTGCATGCCACGCATTCCCACCAGATGGATCATTCACCAGCTTGTCTAGCCTGAAGAATGTCAAATCCCAAACTGTCAGGTGTCGGGGAAACTATTTTCACCCGACAAGTTACAAATTTTACATATTGTACTGTAGCAAACAAGCCAAAAGAAAATTCCACCATAGAAATTCAGTGCCTCTGCAAAGTATTTGGCACATATCCCAACTTAATGTTTAAGGAGAAACTATTTTTTTTAAATGTCTCTCAACCTGTATGTATGCACGCGCATTCTTATACATTTCTCTAATTATAAAAGCTATGCAAACATTTTTACTCAAACAACTTACACGGTCTTTTTCGATGCCAATTTTGGTGCTACTCTCTCAATATAAGCAAGTCTCCTCTCCAATGATAAGGGTTTCAAGTGCTTTATTAGTTGATGGCAATCCAATTGGCAATTTGTGCACACCCCGTGTTCAATTTGAAAAAGTTCCTGAAATCAGTTCTTCATTAGTGATAGGTGCACTACAAAAAAGTACATCCTTCATAGAGTGAGACTGATAAGCGAAAAAGGAAGTATCTAGTTCAACTTGAAACCTGTCGTAGGAATCTGTTACTAGTTCTTATTCGATATTCTTCATAGCATCCAAGATTACAGAAAAGGTCTTCAAAAAATTCAGGTGTCCTTGCATTGTTTCCCCTGAAAAAGGAGTAATTAGAACAGACTACAGGCAGTTTCAACAAAACATAGTTACGCAGACATACTCGCATGGTGTATGACAGAGTTTACATAGCGGTTCATCATGTATCACGCTCCAAGCCTGAGTGTATTGTTTCTCCTTTTTCCAATTGCTCCTACCAATAAGGACCTCTTTCCACACTGCATTTGATGGTAAGGAATGACTAATTTCACAGAGAGGAGTAGTCCGTCGCTTGCTACCACCATTCAGCAGTCCCTATAATTGAATCCAAAAATTGGCATCCAAGGTAAGCAGATAGCAGAAATATCAGGCAGTACATTAAAGGAGTATGAATTAATATTATCTGGACAATAAAAGTCAAAGATAACCACATAAATGGCATGAAAAAAAAACAGGTTAACTGAAAACAGGAATTTAAGTACAGTTAAGCATACCCCATTATTGTGGTTAGAGCTTTCCTTCAAGTAGCACAATTCAACATTTAAAGGAAGCTGTAAGGGTTTCCCACGTAATTTCCTTGCTTCAATCGGTCTTAGTTGATTCCATTCTTTAAGAAATGTCAGAAGAGCATGTCTACAAGTGGGGTTATCCTTGAGAGAAGTTGCTTTCTGGTTATCACTGACACTAGGAAAACTTCCTGATTCAATCTCCTCCGGTCGGAAGTTCTCGAAAAGTGGAGTAGGTCTTGAATCTTTTCCTGGAATGCAAGAATACAAGTGGATTCTTCCAGTATATTGGCTAACCTATAAGCAGGTAAACCAATCGTGATAAATGAAAACAAATATATTGTTTTTATAGCCTTCATCATTCATAAGCAAATAATATCATATATCAAGATACCAGAATAATGTATTGTATCAATTATTTGAAAGCTAAAGGCTGAATACAAGTTTCCACTAGGAGACAAACACGCTTATCTAAACAAGCTCATAAGAGTACTATGTATAATACATCAGCGCATGGTAACAACCTACCACACACAAATCAGTACACCCGAAGCCCATGACACATGAAATTGTAAAAGAAAGTGAAATAGGACTCTTATAGGCTGAATTATGAAATGTTGGCTACGCAGGAGGTCATCAGTGTTTTGAATCCACGAACACACATGCCTTTTGACAATCTTTGAAGTTGGTATTATATTAGATTTGCTTGAATAGAATACAAGAGAAGCTCTCCTTATATAGGAGGAGAAAGAATAATCTAGAATAAGAACATTCTAGATATGGGCTATAGGAATACTCTAGATATGGGTTAATTCATAAACAAGCTAAGTGGGCTTTTATGTACTTGGGCTTATAAGATTAACACCCCCCCTCAAATTAATGTGGGTTGATCAACCAACATTAATTTGCCTCCAAGAAACTGATGACGGTGGCGAGGGAGAGCTTTAGTGAAGATGTCTGCGATCTGGAGATTCGACGGAACATGAGGAAGTGACAACACTTGAGAGTCATATGCATCACGAATGAAGTGACAGTCTACTTCGATATGTTTGGTGCGTTCATGATAGACAGGATTCGCTGTAATATGAATGGCACTGGTATTATCGACATGGAGAGGAGTAGCTCCGGGAGACAAGAATCCCAATTCTGATAGTAAACCACGCAACCAAATGATCTCCGAACATGCTTGAGACATAGCGCGATATTCAGCTTCCGTGGAAGATTTGGAGACACGATCTTGCTTTTTACACTTCCAAGAAATCAGAGCAGGGCCCAAAAATACGCACCAACCAGTCGTAGAGCGTCGAGTGTCTGCACAACCTGCCCAATCTGCATCACTATATGCGGAGAGATGAAGTGAAGTGCCCGAAGGAAAATAAATTCCCTTGGTAACTGTACCCAACAAGTAGCGTAGAATACGGCGCACAGCGGCCATATGCAGATGTCGAGGAGACTGGAGATATTGGCTAACTTGTTGAACCGCAAATGATAAGTCTGGCCGACTAATAGTGAGATAGACCAAGCTACCCACCAGTTGACGATACACTGTTGGATCGGGGAGGAGATCGCCTTCCTCTTTGCGTAACTTCACATTCAACTCCATTGGAGTGTCAACTGGGGAACTGCCTCGAATGCCTGATGAGTCAAGTAGATCATTGGCATACTTAGCCTGATTAAGAAAGATTCCCGTCGAGCCTGTACGAACCTCTAGGCCTAGAAAGTATGTGAGCGGCCCAAGATCCTTCATATGGAACGATTTGTGAAGATGAAGCTTTAACTGGGCAATCAATTGGCTATCAGTGCCTGTGATAACAATGTCATCCACATATACCAGAAGGATGACAACCCCTTCACATGAATGACGAAGGAACATAGAAGTATCATGCTTGCTGGGCTGGAAGGAGAAATCGCGTAATGCAGACCTAAATTTTTCATACCATGCACGAGAAGCCTGTTTCAATCCATAGAGAGATCGTCGGAGTTTACAAACCTTGGAGGTCGGGCCAGTAAACAATCCCTGTGGTACCTTCATGTATATGTTCTCCTTTAAATCACCATGTAAGAAGGCATTTTTGACATCCATTTGGCTCAAAGTCCATCCTTGGGAAGTTGCAATGGCCAATACAGTCCGAATAGTTGTCATTTTTGCCACTGGAGCAAACGTCTCCTCATAGTTTACACCATACTCTTGTCGATTTCCCAAGGCCACTAACCGAGCTTTGTATCGTTCAATGCTTCCGTCAGCTCGAATTTTAACTGAGTAGACCCATTTGCATCCGAGAGGAGTAACACCAGAGGGACACTGGACAATATCCCACGTGTGGTTCAACTCCAGTGCTCTGAGTTCCTCTTGCATTGCCTGCTTCCAACAATCCAGCTTGGCTGCCTTGGAATACCCTGAGGGAATCTCAACAGAGGATAAAGTAGTAGCAAGAGCAGAAGTGGAAGATGAAAACCCATACCGATCTGGTGGTATTGAATGGCGCGTGGATCGTCGAAGGGGAACCACTGTCTCTGTATCTAAGTCACAATTATCTGTTGGAACTTCCATATCCCCAGTGTCATCTGAGATGTCTGCAGGGACCTCAGTAAGGTCGAGATCCGGAAGTGCAGAGGAGAGTGCATCGGGACCAGGATCAGTCGGAGGGAGCGTGGTATCCTGTGGACGACGTCTCGTGTAAACCACACCTGGTCGGAATCTGACGCGGGTGGAAGGGACAGACGGTTGAGGTGGACCTGTGATGTGTTCAAACTCCGGTAAAGTAACATAAGAGTCTGTATCAGGCGTAGACCGAGGATAGAAATACTGATTTTCAAAGAAGACCACATTCCTAGACACCCGAATTTTGTTGGATTTAGGATCAAAACAGACAAACCCCTTTTGAGAAGTACTATACCCAAGGAAAACACAACGAGAGGATTGAGCAGACAACTTAGTGCGTTCGACACGAGGGAGGAGAACAAAACAGACACACCCAAAAGGACGGAGATAAGAGTATGACGGAGTCTTCTGATGGAGACGAAAGTAAGGGGACTCGAGATTTAGAACCTGTGATGGAAGTCGATTAATCAGATAAACTGCCGTGGATAAAGCTTCAACCCAGAAACGGGGAGGAACTGAAGACTCAATGAGAAGAGTACGAACAATGTCTAAAAGATGTCTATTTTTGCGCTCGGCCACGCCATTTTGTTGTGGGGTGTCAACACAGGAGTGTTGAGCAATAATTCCCTTTTCAGACAGAAAATCAGAAAACGGATTAGACATATATTCTTTACCTTGATCACTACGAAGAACTTTAATGCTCATAGAGAAATGATTTTCTATATAAGCAAGAAGTTCCTTAAATTTTCCAAACACCTCAGATTTAGAACGAAGAAAATATACCCAAGTAAACCGACTGTAATCATCGATAAATGTGACAAAATATTTATAGTGCGAGTGAGAGAGAACTGGCGAGACTCCCCACAAATCACTATGAATGATGTCAAAACACTGGGAAGCACGACTACCATGTAAAGGAAAAATTAGAGTTTTACTTTTCCCCATTTTGCAAGCATCACATTCAAGAGACGAAGAAGTAAAAATCTTATTACCCAAAATACCAGAACGAACCAAATGGTTCATTACTTTGGAATTAGGATGGCCAAGACGCCTATGCCAAATCCTATCTAGAGATGGAGAACAAGAAAAAACAGGAAAAACAGGCTTAAGTTGAGACGACCGTAGTGGAAAGAGACGTCCAATCTTAGGGCCCTTCGCTACCAGCTCCCCCGAGTCCTGATCCTGCACAACACAACCAGTCGAAGAGAATTTCACATCACAATTTTGATCAATAAGTTGACCAACAGATAACAGACTAGTAGATAATTTAGGACACACTAAAACATCTGTAATCTTATTAGAAACATCCCCAACTGCAGTTATTGGTAACTGACTACCATCAGCTGTCTCCACCCGGGAATTGCCCGCATATGGACGAACATTATGTAAATCCTTAGTTGTAGAGGAGACATGGTTGGCAGCTCCAGAGTCCATAAACCAAGTAACGGGAGAGGATAAATTTTTACCTTGCAATCCCAGAGCAGAAAAGGCAGACACAATAATTTGTTGTACCAGATCAGGAGTTAGTGTCGGGCATGGGGGTGCAGAAGATGGAGCAGAATTGCCTGCCGGGATCATGGGAGGAATCGCTGCATGATATGTGGGTATAGGAGAGACTTCCCTTCGAGAGACATCTCCACGAGGTCGACGCGTAGGACATGTCTCGAGAGCATGGCCAGGCTGCTTGCAATACCTGCATTGCACACTGCATTGACTAGCGTAGTGCCCAAATTGATGACATGTGTAGCATTCAACCTGCCGTATATCCCGTGGTCCAGTCTGAGGTCTGGCACGCGGAGTCTTGGTGGCAGGAAGGGGCCGAGCGGTGTAAGGAGTCCGAGCAGCATAAGCCATCGATGAATGCCCTTGTTCCAATATCCCCTGAGTGAGCATGCGTTGCTCCTCTCGGAGAAGCTCGCCAAAACAGACATCTAAAGATGGAACAGGAATCCGATTAAGCAGTGACGATCTGACTGGTTCAAACTCTGGACGGAGACGCATCATAAACAATGTCCGCTGGCGACTCAATAAGCTTGTCTGAACGGTGAGGAGTGACTCAGCTGGCACCTCTGCAAGGGTGATGTCCATGTACTCAGCCCACAACACCAATAAGGCCGAGTAGTATTCCTGAACCGAACGGGTTTCTTGCTGGAAGTTGGATATGTCCAATTCCAATTGAAATAGACGGGCCGAGTTATCTTGGTAATAAACTCGACGGAGATAGGCCCACATATCTTTAGTTGTGCGATAAGGGCGTAGGTTAAGGACAATCTGGGGGTCCACTGAACCCACAATCCAGCTACGAAGTTGGGCATCCTTGATTTCCCAGTCTGCGGGACGAACATGATCAACCGTTGCAGACTCATTAACTTCACCGGAGTCATTGGGAGGCTTCCCGGGCTCTACAATGTGATCCCAGAGACCTTTTCCTGTCACAAATGTCTCAAATTGAAAAGCCCAGGTGGCGTAATTCTTGCCCGTAAACCGAATAACAATGTTATCAAACTTATCCATGAATAATCCAGAAAAAATGGGACAGCAAGAACCTGGTGGTGGCGCCGAAGAAAAATATCAGAAAGAAACTCGCAGAGATACCGAAAATAAGGTACGGTGCCGGAGGTAATTGACTAGATCCAACGGAGGCTTCGGAGACGGAAATCGGGGCCGAAATGTGGAGACCGGAGCTCGGGAACGGAGCCTAGAGCTGATAACGGAGATGGAGACGGAAAAAAACTAAATAAGCTCTGATACCATGACAATCTTTGAAGTTGGTATTATATTAGATTTGCTTGAATAGAATACAAGAGAAGCTCTCCTTATATAGGAGGAGAAAGAATAATCTAGAATAAGAACATTCTAGATATGGGCTATAGGAATACTCTAGATATGGGCTAATTCATAAACAAGCTAAGTGGGCTTTTATGTACTTGGGCTTATAAGATTAACACCTTTCTTGGGCAGGACATGTATACGATACATTAAAATTATTTTCCTTTTCGACAATGCAATAAGTTAACAGAAAATTGTACCCACGTATTATCAAACTCGAAATCAATGACGTAAAACTAATATTTCACAAATCTGATTTAAGAAAGCTTATATCCATAAAGAATCTTACATTTGGCAAATCTATGACATCAGATAAGAATAGTAAAAATGTACGGCCAAACACAAATGTTTTACCTCAAACCGCAGACAATTTGCTAGATCAGAGAAACTTATATCAGCTTCAATTGGCTGAACAAGCTGACCATCACCGGCTTCTCTGTTATGAGTGTAGAAGTTGCAATCCTGCATTGGGTGACAAGAAATAAGTATTACCTAGTTTGCAAAACTAGGAAGATAACTCAGTATTCGCAGAAGTTGGAATGAGAATAAATCTATCAGTATCACATACCCTTTCCAGTTGATCCTTGTCTTCACTGCCTATATCCTGCTCATTAGAAGACATTCTCCCCGAATTTACCTCTAAATCTTCATAAATACGTCCTAATTTTGTCTCTAAAGAGCCATTCTTACTTCCTAGCTCAGATATGTCATTTCCTTTTTCAGTTAATTCATTATGCAGTTGAAAAGACTGCATACTCGAACCCAAACCAGTGTGTACCAACCAGGTTGATCCGCCAGAGAGTTCACAGCTCTTCTGAATTTCACCAGAAGTTTTTAGGTATGATACACCCTCAACCTGCCAACCCAACTAAAATTCAGAACAATCTTGCAAGATATAAGAAACATACCATCATGGACAAAAGTTGTATATGGATGTGTATGAAGAAGTGGCAAAACAATTAGTGAGTATGTGTCTATGACTCCGTGCAGGCACATAAAAATTATCACATCTACGAGTAAGAATATCAAACTGATTCTCTCTCTCTCTCATTGCATCGTCCAAACCGGTCACATTTGGATGGCAAAACCTCCCGACCCCAACCTCGTATCCCCCCTTCCCCATCCACCATTTTCATCTTCAACCTCCCTCCCCAAAATAAAAAAAACCTAGCTTTTAAAAATCCTCTCTGAATTTGGGGAAGTTTCTTCTACCCATTGTCCCAAGCTTCCTAGCAAATCCGGCAAGTTGTTCGCCTATGCTCTTCTCAGTAACCCGGAGGTCGCAACTAAAGTCATTTCTGTTGTCCTCGAGCTCATGTTCAAGAGGTTCCCACGTGGCATTGTCTGGAGAATACCATTGACATGGAATAATTTCATAAATAAACACCTTGTCCTCAAGGTGACTAATTTGTAAGGAGATGTCAATTCTCGTACGCCATTTTTCTACACCCAAACATGGTGGAGCTCGATCCTTGAGTTGGGTCTTAATGTCCCTTACCAATATCATATCAAAGGGACATCGAATTGTCGTCTTCATATCTCCTACATCTGGATTGTAGTGGCCATCCAGTACAAATTTTAGGATCCATATGTCTGAGTAGTCGCCATCAAATGAGAAGATCCCAATCTGTCGTGGTCGAATCACCAACGCCAAACCTAGAGTCGATGTTGAATGTGCTCCCCGGGACCACAATTTCTTCTCCTCAGATTCTTCTTCTTCCATTAAGTTGTTGAGTCCCCCCAAGTATTGTTCGTAGTCATTGTTGTTGGGTTTGGCTACAAACAAGTTTCGAACATTCCAAATTATCGTCTCCATTTCTTGTACCTCGACTTCCTGCTTTTTTCTTGCCTATTTGAGTTTAGCTTGATGCTCCTTCTCTTTCGCGACAACAAAATCAACTTGATGAAGTTTCTCCATTAAAACTCGAATCTCTGTTATCTCACAAAATAACTTCGCTACCTCCTCTTGTCTCTGGATCTCCAAAGCTAGCTTCTCACTCAGCTCATACTCCGAACGACGCCAATTGTCCACTTGATCCATCATGGCATACATCTCGGCTTTGTGCCAGATTGTTTCCTGCCACCATGGAAAAGCATTGTAGTAGCCATAGAACTCCGCTTTCTTGTCCTCCAGTTGTAGCAATAGATTAATTTGTTTCTCCCCAAGAGCTTCAATCTCTATTTTCATCCTCTTCATCCGCAAATTCGAAGCTATCTCTTCCACAGGTTGCGGGAAAGGGCCTCTGATACCACGATGTTATATGCCTCCTTCTAAGATTTAGTTATGGGTCTAGACACCCTAGAACTCTCCTTGAAACCAATACTGATAATAGCAGACTCGTCCTTGACAGAGCCTCCTCCTTGAACTAATTTATGAGAATAAAAGATGATATTTTATTTCATTAACGAATGTCTATTTATAGGCTACATTAGGTATGACCTAGATTATATTATTCCTATTTAAAATAGGTAACATAATAAGAATAAGAAAACATGCAATTAGAAAGTATTAGAATAAGAAAATATATAAGTGGTGTTGCATGTTGACTTTTCTCTTTCCTTTATATGATACTTTCCAATGAAGGCATCCGTATCAATTTCCTCTCTCAATGGCCTTCAAGTTGGGCATGGCAGACTTATTGTCGCTCTTGTTCGTGGCTCGTCAGCTTCTCTAACCGCCTCTCCGGTGACCACCCATAGATCCTTTGCTCGCTCCTATAAGGATGTTGTTGCCGGATCTATCCCAACACAGGAGGTCGCCCCTTCAAATGTTCCTCTATGCTTTGGAAAGCTCAACTTTGCGGTCTTCAAATCAATTGACATCAGCATCATAGCCACTGCCCACTCCAACGCTTCGGTAGATTTGATTCAAAGGCAACTAGAAGAAGAGAATATCATGGGTATTTCGATCCGTTTCTTGGGAAACAGAGTTTTTCTGGTCTCATTTTTATCCCAATAAGCTCTTTGCGAGGCACGGCAAAACGGTTGGGCCATTCTCTCCAGATGGTTTCTTTCCTTCCACCCATACACGCATCTTTTGAAGGAAAGTGGGAGCTTCAAATGGGTTTCCATCGCCGGTACTCCACCGATTTGCTGGTCGATCGAGTCGCTTCGGAATGCATGAGCTATTGTTGCTGAGGTTCTTCTCATTCATCCAAGCAGCTACTCTAGGCTTTCATTTGACAGTGGATTCGTCCTCCTGCACTCTCAATCTCTGGACGCCATCAAGATCAGAGCTCAGATTCAGGTTTTTGAGAAAAAAATCCCCATTCTAATCAAAGAAGTCGAAGCCTCTGGTCTTCCTTTCACCCTCCGCAGAGGACCGGATCTGCCTGAAATCTTACCTCGCAGCCTCAGTTTCACGACGGAAAAAGAGGTCTATGATGAATCTGATCCAGAGCTTAAGGAGGGCGAGCTCCGGGTAAGCCTGTTGCCGGCCTTTGTTTCTCCGGGAGGATCGACGAACTCTCGTGGCACCTCGGCTTCCATCAGTGGCATTCATGGCGACGCCTCGGTTGCCTCGACAGCTTCATTCTCTTCTCCTGATGAGCTCAAGGACGGCATAGAAATTTGTGCAGTCGACGACCACGCTTTCGCTTCTCCCAAAGTCGCACCGGGGATGGTTGCTTCGAGAGATGGTCCATCTTCCTTTAATGCCCCTGAGCCTCTGAATGGGTCTCTCCCTTTCTTGGACCCAAATAGCTCAAATAGCCCTTTTCGCAGTGGCTCCTCTCCAATAGTGTTGGGCTCCTCTCAACCAATTAAGGGTGGCTCGGCTGAGAATTTTGGGCTCTTCGGAATCTATCAACCTCGACATCCCTTTGGCTAATATGCTGCAAAAGTCTATGAAAAGATTGAAAAGGGTTCGTTCGCGGAGACGTAAAAGATGGAGGTCTCCGAACCCCCTCGTCTACCGCCGTCTCTGGAAGACTCGATCTCTTTCTCAAGATTTTTTTGGGCATCTGTTGATACCCCCGGATCCTGTTCCAGTTGTGCCACTGTTGTCCTCAAACGACCCGATTCCGAAACCCACCATTTCACCCCATCAAGACCTCACCGACAATCGGGCCCGCGCTTCTCGAACTTTGAATGTTTGTAAACCCTTGGGCATCACTTGGAGTATAGCCGATCCTCAAGTGCTTAACGTTTTCGGAAGTATAGTGGTCAAAAACAGGATTCCATGAGCCCGTCTAGGCGATTTCTTCTGTATTTCTTGTTTGATCTCTTTATTATGTGTTATCTTTTCTCTCGTGTTTGTCTTTTTCTTTCTCTTTCTGTTGATGTTCATAGCTTCCTTTTGCTTCCCTCTTGGAAGCTTTTGTAAGTTTTTCGTCAATAAAAATTCTTCTTTTCGCTGATCAAAAAAAAAAGAATATCAAATTGAAGTAAGACCATCATGAATCACATTTCAACAAGTCTTAAGCTTTGTCTTATATACAACTTTGCAACAAAAATTGCTATTTCATACAATCACATTCTAGGATTTTGAGAAAAATTATGAATTCCATTGAAAACAAGATATAACATCTGAAGTGAATGGATACATTTTCTCCAAACTTAGTAGTTTTTGCTGACGAGCACATCAAAATCCAGTTATACATGACACATAAACATATTTGCAAAAGCAGACTGATCTGTTTCATGGATTTAAACAGCCTGCCTTGATTACTCAAATCATAGCACGCATCCTCTTTTACAGTTTTGAAGTTGATGTCCATATTAGTACATTTGATCAATGTCCAAGTCACATCAAATGTACTGTCTATAATAATGAGAAATAGCAAGATCTGAAAGGAAGAACCAGGTTGATCATCAGAATTTGGTCACTTTATTATCGTTCTTATTTCTTAATCACCATTACAAAATATAGTACTTTCTGCTGGAGGTTCCTCTACAATTCATATTCTCTAGGATCTGTAAATGAGAAAGCAACACTTGTAGTGCCAAATTAAATAAATGTAGAGGCATGTTTTACATTTGATATGATCAGGGTTAGGAAGTTATGTGCAATTAATTTATTTCAGCCTTTTGTCTTGGAAAGAGAACCTGTGAAGCAGAATTTAACTCCCAACTAAAACTATCAAAAATAAATGAGGACCAGAAATAAGAGATCCCTTTTACAACAAAAGGGAGGCCAAAAAGATGAAAGTTTAAGTACATACCGCTATCTCCTGCACTGAATCATATTTTCCGTTCGTTGCAGATGAAACACAGCGCAAGCTCTTGTTTAAATTTGTCCAATGTGACTCATCCATAGTATCCTGCGATATAAAAGATCCATCAGATTATGAGGAAAGTTACAAAACCAGGTACTATGAGCAATAGAAAGAGAGGAACAAAAGAACAGTGAAAACAAGCACCTTTGCACAGAAAATGTATATATTAACTGCATTTGTTTGCCCTCGTCTGTGAGCTCTGTCCTCGGCCTTGAAAATAAGTCAAAGGCACTAGATGTTGTTAATCTCAAGCTTTGTTGATGATTCTTGTTGTTGTATTACAATAGAAGATTCCTTATGTAGGGAAGAATAGATAAGTAACTCTAACACGCAAACCCTAATATTACTTAAGGAGGGATGTACTGTAAAGTTTTTCGATAACTGAAGAAAATCAATTAATTTAACTATTAAGGAATGAAAAACATAACATCAGTGGACCTGAAGCATCAATGACGGCGACTGGGGTAGCTCTAAGAACACAACATGCTGTGCTGATGAGAAATCAAGTCCAACGCCCCCAGCAGTAATACCAATTATGGCAATCTTAACCTGATGAACAATGAAGCTTTGAAGTGTTAATATGAGGAAAAATGGTCAAAATGATTGCTAAACCAGCAGAAAGCCACTGATTCAGTCCCTGAACTTATCACAAATGGGACGACATGCTTCTTCCCATCAGTAGCCTATTTACTGATGCCGACATGGCATTGATGTGGAAAAAAGAATTAAAGTTTTACATGCATGGTGCTGACATAGAAATTTAATTTTCCTCTAAATATAAATATTTACACATGTGGTGCAGATGTCAACATAGCTGACGATGTAATTAACTAAGTTTCAACACAGCATACCTCGATTGTCTTATTCAGATTTTGGGGACTAGGACAATTTTCACTCATTATAGAGACTAGTAAAAAAAGAACAGGACAACATCCAGGGAGGTGCTTATAGAATCATGTGTGAAAGTCTCCATTTAGAATAGATAGGTGGACTTATAACCAACAAAATTTAGACACAAAAGCACATATGTACATATCTCATGACTTCTGAAAATTTTGCATGTTATATACAGGTATGATGTAAATGAACCAAAGAAAGTAACGTAGAAATGAAGAAACAATTACTAAGATATCTTCTCAGTTAAAATTTACAATATCAGTGTTGCTTAAATTGCATAAGCAGAAGTGACACTTTAAATAAGCACTGCAACTGACATTGATCAGGGTATGAGTATGCAACAGCGTTACGTCTATAAACTGCCAAATAAGTTGGGAGCAAGAAAAATGTATGGCAGACATTATTTTAACTAACATGCACAAAACAAAAATGAAATCAGAAATTGACACTACCAATTTTAGCTCAGTTACAAAGGTGGAAGCTACTAAATCAACCAATCCCATCAAAATCTGACAATTATGTCTAAACTTTAATAGCAACTGAGGAGTGAAAATAAATGTACTATTGGCTCATGCTCGACACAATACATGCAAGATAAATCTCCAAAAATCAAATTGTTCACACTAAACGAGCATTTAATTGTGATCAATGTCAACAATGAATAACAAATAAAGCAGAACACTAAAAAAAGAAATTCAAAGTAAATTAGATTCAAGTGATAATAAGATACCAACCTCTGATGATGATTGAAAAGACTGTACAGCTGATTGTCTATCTCTGGCAAGTGTATTTCCATCAATCCGGACAAAACAAATCTCTTTCTCACACAGAAACTCCTGTGTGATTCAAATAACGGTTCAATATTTTGAGAAAAAAAAAACTATTTTAGCACTGAATCAGCATGATATTTGTAAGTTTCCATTATAAAATAAGTATAGCTGCTGATAAAAAAATATAACTCAAGGGGAAACAAGACAAAAATAAGGAAATAAAATCAAACAGAATTCCATCAACTATTAAGTTAAGCAAAATTCAAGTATTGAAATCATAATAATGTAAGTCTAAAATTACTTTACTTCATATTAATGGTAAGTACCTGGTTTTATGGGAGGAGGGGAGTTGCTGAAGCAACTAACTAACTAAGATGGTGTTTGACTTATTTTGCTGAAAATGGTAGTGGGAATATTTTTTCGTTCTATGCCCTGTAAATGGATTAGTTCACTTGTTTAATGGCACGATGTTGTTTAGGACTGTGAGTTACATTTCTTTTTTCTTTGGCGGAAATGGAAATGCATTATTTTGAGGGAAATGGGATGGGGTAGGAATGAAAATAACAGTGCATGGTTCCTAGTTTACTCATGCAAATTGTTAGCTACCTTGTCTCAAATCTCATTTCCATAGATGACAATATAAGCACTGCCTAAATGAAGTAATTAAAAATTAACATGAAAAATTGAAGATCATATGAAACTTGGAATTGGAGCTTGGATATTTTGTCGTGAATAAAAATTTAATAGATGGAATGGAAATCACACTATCGCTAAACCACAAGCACGAGGAGGGCTAAAGTGATCATCCATCTAGTTAACAGGAAGCACTGATCAAAAGAACCTTACCTGCACACCATCAAGAACTTTAAGATGGTGAGCAAATATTATCATCTTGTGAGACCTGGAGTTCAAATCCAACTCCTCTGCACCATCTCTCAGTGCAATTAGTGGATGAAGGGAAATCCATTCACGAAATCCACTGAGCTTTGCAATGCCTAGTTCTTGGTGTGAGAGCTTTTCTGAGCTGATACAAGCCCCACATTCTGAAAGCAAAGTGAGAACACACTATATCATTCTACATGCATAAAAGTAATTACAGAATGCAATCTCTAATGGTGTTTTCTTTATTTAACAAAATATTCTTTTTGCCAAAATACCACGTGGCAGTATTTATGATGTCATTCAAGCAATTTAGAGTTAGCAGGGAAGAGAATATTTTTATCAATGTCAGCTGAGAAGAATTCACCTTGTTCTGTTTAATCTGCAGATGAAGTTCATATTATGTGCAAAAACACCGGAAGTAAAATGAAACAACATAAAAGTGGCATGTCTTCTCGGCTAATGCACAGAAGTAATCTTATACCATGTTATTACAATGCCGATATACTAACGATTATAAACATTGTAAGTTTTATTATATCGGGCTACATATGCTGGATCAGGATCTACGACTAAAATATCAACCTTATTAGTTGTTGTAGCCCTTTACCTTTATATTTAGCTCTTTTTCTTAAAAACAAAATTCGATGTGGGTTTATTTATCTCGACAAACATAAATAACATTAGAAACAAGCAGGAATCTCCATTGCAACTTCTCTGCACGTATAGTTGAAAAGAAAATGTTAATTTACCCTCATATTCAGGCTCGTCTAGAGTCTCTAAAGTGTCTTGTGCAGCATTTTTCATTCCAACAGCAACAGCCTTTGCAGACACAATATCAGATCTTTTCAACAGCAGTCTTATAATTTGCCGGCGTTTGGGAGGTAACTCTTGCAGCACATTCTCCTTTAGCCGTCTTATCTATGATAGAAATATTCGTCAAGGATATAAAAAAAAATTACAAGTAATGAAGAAAAAATACCTAATTAAATAAAATAAGGGTCTCAGGCTTAATTTATTGAAGCATAATTTCCGTTCGTCGCTTTATCAAATTATAAAAGTTTTAAGTAATATTAAGATGATCTTATCACCTGTTATTATGTTAATAAAACAAGAGTCTCGGGTTTCAGACACATTCCCACCTCACAGGATAAGATCTCATTGTTCTTCAAATATATTGAGAGCTAAGTAATAAACATGTCTAGAGTGTGCAGACTATATCTAATCTAAAACCTCAAGTTGTCAATTGGAGGACACAACTAGTATATCAAATGACTCAAATTCGGCATATATCTGATGGGGATACTTCAGCATTCCCTTCATGTGGAAATTGGATGCCCATGTCATGAAATACATGGGGCAATACCAATTGGCCACGCATGCTTAAGGCCAAACCTGATACAGTATAATGTTAAGCATTACTCCAACCTAAAAGCTTAAGTTCATAAGTATGCTCAACTAGTATACGGAGCAGTCTTAAACTTCACACAATTTAATGTAGAATACTTCAATGACTAACCGAATAACAATTCTTTTTTGAGTAATTTTCATGGTGGAAAAACCATAAGAATGCCTTTTGGCTGGCAGACAAAATCTTGAGTGCACCTATATAGCCCCAAAACTGAGAATCTTAGGAATGGTTTAGGTTTGATGAATCGAAGGGAAAAAAGAAATTAGGATTACACTTATAATGGGAACAGAGTGGGTGAAAGGCCAAACTTGTCGTGTCAAGAGGTCACTTAATCTGATTCTTCCGGTCTGGGACAACTTCAGCACCCCTTGTGCAAGCTAAACAACACAACAAGCCTTGCACGTGAAGCAATAATTAATGGGTAAGACACACAAACACAGATCACATGCCCAATACCAGACCAACTTTTATACCATGTTAAACTTACTATGACCTAAAAACCTATTAGGTAGATGGCACATTGTAACAAGAGGTAACTTAATTCGCATTCTTCTGATGAGAGAAAACCTCAACAGTTTTCATAATGGAGAAGCCTTAACCCAGCCTTTTGGCTGGCAGACAACACCTTGATTGCACAAAGACAGCCCTACACCTTGTAGGAGAATCTAAGAATGGTTCAGGCCTGATGAGCCAAAGGGAAAAGAGTTGATATTAGGACTACGCTTACGTGGGGAACAAATTCATATATCCTGTATCATGGTTAACCAAGAAATTAGTTAAGTGGAAGCACTAAATGATAATGACTATTAAAATGGTTGAGAACATGACATCATGTAGTTAACAATGTCACATGTACAGCAAACCTTTAACAGATCAAACTCGTAAAATAGGAAGCATGGGCAATAAGAATTACAATTGTTCTAAAAATTAACTACTTCTTTATGTCCTAAAATAAAACAACAAAATCCTACATGTTTGGTTATAAAAAAAAGGTAAATAATAATGAAATTAGCGTCCCTACATTTTAAGCTTTTCAAAATATTTGTGTAACATGATCACCCATTGTACAAGAGACAGCATCTAAGTTAAGAACTGTGGGGGAAAGAAAAGGCTACACCTCACTATTGCGTAGCCCACCCTTGAAGCAAATAAATAAATTTGATAAAAGGTGTCACTAAAACACCAAGTGGAGTGAGATCATGACAGCAACATACTTTAACCATAATACATTCCCTTATATCATTCACCACAAAATATATTAAGAGCAAGAGCACACCATGACTGTTCGCTTAAGTAAGACATTCAGCTCCTCTAAGCGGGTGCCCTTTGAGAAATCCTGCAGGGATGATTTGAGTAACTATCAGAAAAAGGCAAATGCCAGTTGAAGGCATAGGGACCCTTACATTTTTTTATTAGAAGAAATGAAGATGGTGATATAACACATCAACTATACAAACATATGAAAGTATTATCAGTAAAAATCACATAAGACCTCTCCCTAGCCAGCTTCCAACAAAAAAGAAACACAGTACGCAGATTTCTTTAGACTACATCAACAAAAAATAAACAATAAGCAAAATTTTCATATTATTTTAACAATACAGGATATATTTCAAAATTAATCACTTTTAAGCTTTTGTTCAGTGTGTTTATGTGTTCACTGAATAAAAGGCAACTTTATAAAATATTCATATCCCGTCAGGGAGATCAAAGTGCCTTTCTACCATTACTGCAAAAAATACCTGGAAAACATTCCCGTGGCCATTCCGTTGTTGGACATCACAGTAAGTTTTCGCGAACTCATACTTGGTCTTTCCCAGCAAACCGGGCCTATACAACATAAGTAATCTTGAAGATTCAGAAAATACTGAAAGAACAAAACCATCAGAATAGTAATTAATTATGTAAAAGCCGGAGTAAAGAAAACTTGCCATAACATGTTTATCTGATGAAAGATGTCAAAAGGCCTATTATCACCTAGGAAAATATTCAAATAACACATTAGAATGCCTCCGAAGTAAAATGGAGACACAAAAGCTAAGAAAGAGGGGCATACTTAAAACAAATCGAAAACATTTTCATTCTGGTAGTAATATAGAATTGAAATATGTAAAATTTACATGCTAGGCTAAATATATTGGGTCGGACTCCACAAATTAAAGGTAACCTTATTCGTTGGGTGTGCCCCTGACCTTTATATTTATCTCTTTCTTTTTATATTTTCCTACGTGGGTTTATTTCTCATCAAAATTCAAAGGAGCTATTTATTTTATCGATCTCTACTACAACCTGGACAAAGATGGTGTCCCTGATAACAGAACAATGTGCTTGATCTTTGTTGCCACGTCAAGGACAGCTTTTATCTGTTAATTCAAAACATCATTAACATTTAACATTAAGTAGAAAATGCAGAAGCTGTGTTGGAAAGGAAGGATGACATACCGATGACAACAAAAATTATATAAAATAAAACATGAGGTGTCCTGCTATTTAACTGGTTTACGCTGTTTGATAAAATATAAAAAATTTAAGAGAGATATACATACATAAACTAAATTTAAGCAACAATATAATAAGACTGATCAAATATAAAAATCAGTCAGTTGAAGATACATAGAGAAACTTAATCGCCACTCTAACAGAGTTTATGGGTTTAGTAGTCAATTTAGTTGCAATGTTAAAGTTTGTTTAGTTGCAAGTCTGTTGAAATCCCTTTATTTAGAATAGGTAAGACTAACTTGGAACCACAATGATGAAACAAGTAATTCAACTACACGTAAAATAAAACTCATGAACCATCCTTTAACTTAAATAAGCTAAATCAGCCACATAAAGGCCCAAAGAAAATAAGGCTGAAACAAGATTAGTCTTTAATAGACCCATATCATTCAAAAGCCATAAAATTATTGGATACTCAAACCTTTTTCATTAGTTCTGTGTGCCTTTGTCATAACTGCATATGCCTCTTCTCTATAAAATTTTAATTTTCCAGATGTATCATTGTCAAAATACAAGGGGGTCAGATACAACCAGAATTAAAAGCTAACAATTCAAACATCATTGCTTATTTACAGCCTAGTTAGAGGCATTTCTGTAGTTTCCACATCTACTGGACAGATATGTGGAAGGAGTTTACAGTACTGTTTCAGTATGTTGAGTTTAAGTAGGTGTATTTTCTTAATTATGTTTGTTAGCTTAAGTTCTAAGTCTAGTACGATGTATAAATAAGGTGGGCAGTTGGTCCTTTCAAACAATATATGTGAAATCAAATTCCCAAGAATTTATGTTCTTGTAGTTTGTGTTCTAGTTGCGAAGAACCTTCAGATGTGAAGCTATTGGTCAGTTTTATGTTTTCTTTTTCCAGTGAACCTAGACCAGATAAGATGGTATTCAGCAAAGATAGGAGACATGAACTTTCTAAAACTATATCCTAGTTCAGGATGCATCCACATTTTCAAAGGTTCCATGCAAAGTTTAAAAAGGCTAAATCGGGAGTTGAGGCGTTTTCCCTTAGCACCGCGAGGCGTAAGCCTCAATAATAAGACTAATAAGTTCATAAAATATGATATAAATAAGAAAAAAATATAAAGAAAAATAAAAATTGGCAAAATAAACAACAAATAGAAATCATCAAAGAATCAGCAAAAGTTAAATAAGCAATTATAAATTAAGAAAAATCTGCAAAACAAATAATAAATCAGCAAAATAAGCAAAAAAAACTGAGGGAGAAGCGTGGTTGGCTAGAAAAGGAGTTGTAGATGGAGGGCGAAGGAAGAGTTGTTGCCGATTTCTCTTCTAATTTATGTTTTAATTTGATATTCCTTAGATTTATCAGGTTAGCTTTAGCTTCTTTCCAACATAAAAGGCTCAATAACAGCATTTACAAAAATCCAGATGTATTTAACGTTCATAAAATGTCAAAATGTCAAAAGTGGCGTGAGCCTCAACCACTTCGATACTTAAGGCGTGAGGCGTAAGCCTCGACAGAGCCGAGGCGTTAGCCTCGGTACACAGATGAGAGGCGTAGCCTTAAAAGCTATTTTTGACCGCCTCACCTTGAGGCGAGCCTCAAGGCGTAAGCCTCAATAGCCTTTTTATACTATGGTTCCATGTCCATTACCACCAATCAATTGACCAGACAGGCCTTGATAAAAAAACGGTAAATGATACCAATCTTATGCAAGAAGAAGATTTTAGTTCTTGCCGAAAGACAAGACATATCTATACCTCTTCGGATTCTGATGTTTTTGATGTTCGTACATGATGTGATTCATCAACTATCAAGAGAGCCCATTCTTGCTCAAGCATGCTCTTCCGCAAACGACAAAGCATTGTGTACGAAATAACCACAACTCTAGGGCGTCTCTTTAGGTGAGCAGGGTTATCACGCCGACCAAAAACTGAAGTTAAACGAGAGAAGTAAGTGTAAGGAGATAGGAAGAATGGATCCCTAGAGCATGACAGTAAATTAGTGCTAAGATGATGGAGACTATGTATTTTATGCATGAATTGTAGAAGACAAAGAAGTATTCTGCAAAATACTGCAAATCACATCTTATATCACATCATGACAAATATTATTCTTACGTGTTTGGATAAAACAAATCGCCTTTAATTGAGGCTTCTTTTCTTTTTTCATATTAGTATAAAGGTTGTATTTCTTTCACTACTACCTCAAAGTAATGTTCATCAGAAACAAGTTAAGAGACAAATCATAAAGCATTGATCTCATTGGGGACTCGTGACACATGCATGTACTCAGTACAATACTGGAAATGCATAATCAATGTTATTTTCAGTGGTTTTCATAAGTGACGCAGTATTTAAGTAGTAATATACTCTAAAAGAAACACAATGCTAAATCTGCATAAATGGCCAAACCTAGCCTTGGCTTTTGACGGTACTTTTTCCTGTCCCGATATAACACAGAATTCCCACCCCAGAAATGTAGTTTATAAGAAAATCCTAAGAATAAGATAGTCCAGAACATTGGATATGCAAGAGATAGAAGGCATTACCCAAATGGATATCGGCAGGCAAACATATAGGAAGCCAACGTTCCAACTCTTCTGCCCATGAATAACGCAAAATAGCTGGGCAAACAACAAGTATAGAACCCTCATTCATGAAACAGCAAGCAATAGCAATACCCTGAATATCAAAGTAAACATAAAAGTACATTTAATGTTATCTTATAGGCCAAGAGGGATGTTAAATATCATCTACAACTTCACAAACAATGATTATTTTTTTTATTTCACATGGCATAAAGAGGAAGAGTTTACACTCAAGAGGAAGGTCATTATTTGTACAAGTGGCAACAACAGTTTCATTTTTTTCATATATATGTGAGTTTTTAAGGCACACAAGCATGCACGTGCAAATGTTAGAATATACCAATATGGTTATACATTTAAGAGTACAATAATCAATAATTTACTACACCTATTGTAAGGTAAAAACTGAGGAAGTATGTGTTTGCTAACAGACAATTACCTGGAGTGTCTTACCAAGCCCCATTTCATCTGCAATGAGACACCGGCCACCCCGCTGTAATCCATATCTTATACCATCAAGCTGGAAAGGCAAGAGAGCATCCAATAACGTTTTCGGTAGCCTTCCCATCAATTCCTCGACTTTTTCATCTGAAAAATGCTCAGGCCTGCATGGCATCCATCGCCCAGCAGCAAAACAACGGGACAGTCTCTCAATGACATTAAGAGTTGCAAATGGAACATCTTCAATCTCAATGCTCTTGAAGCTCTTTAAGCACCTCGAAACAGCCTCGTAATCACCAAGCTTATAAACACAAGCTTTCCCGCCGCCATGATTCTGCGTGTAGTGCGATGGCATGACCTACATAAACGTTGAGAAATGAAGTAAATGTTTGCAATTTCCCAGAAGGGTACGACCTAAAATGAAAACATCTTGTATCCTAACCCTAGAATCGAAAATAATTACTTACATTGGACAAAAAAAGAGTCAATCTGCGGAAACACTGGTCCTCTCCCGGATAAGGGAAGCCTTTGGCCGGGTGGGGAGTGAGGGAGAAGGAGTCGGGGGAGCAGATTTCGAGCCTGACACAGAACTTTTCTGCCAATTTGTTAGCAGTGGATTGGTGAGATGTCTTGTTGCACTTGAAGAGCGCCCATGAACCGTGATCTTGGGCCTTGCGCTTGGCGATGGCCGCTATTCGGTTTGCGGCGGCCCTTTGTCTCTGCTCTTCTGTAATTTCTTCCATCAATTCTCTTCTCGCTTCTAGTTTGTCATCGTCAGAAGGGAGGGATGACCTCATTTGAATTCTCACTCCTCTCATTTAACATATGCCCTTCTCTTCTTCAAATATGATTACAACTTTAATCACTTTCTCTCATATGCTGATTCTTGTTTTTTGTTTTTAAATTTTGAAAAACTATTAAAATACCTTTCAATTTATTACTATTTTAAATTTTGATTTAGTCTAAACTTTGGTCCACAGCATACCGGTTTAATTTCAGTCTGAATAATTCATTGTCTTCCTCAATTAACGTTCCAAGTAAATTGGCACGTTGAGGATCAGAGTGATCAAAAAGGTTCCTGAATAAATCCTTCAGCACTCTCGAATACGAAATGTGTTTGTCCAAATTGAACCCAAATGTCAAAATTGGGTCGTTGGAGAGGTCGGGTTTGAGACAGGAATTGGAGGCGGAATTATAGGACTAAGAGGAGAGAATTGAGGAATTTGGGTTCCAGTAGAACATGGAGAAGACGTCAAACTCAAAAGTGCTGAGAACGAGTAAGCTGAAGAGGAAAGTAGAGGGGAAGTCTTAGAGGGTCTTGGGAGGGAAAGATGGGAAAGGTACGCGAGCTTGGGAAAGAGTGGTTGAGAGGAATTGAGGCGTTCAGAGAAATGGTTTCTTCAGTGCACTGGAGTACTTTAATTGTTAAAATTTTGCCACTGTGTTGAAACATGTGCCTTTAGTTTGCTTCAATTGTCCAATAAAAGAAAATAAGAGTGTTCAAAAACATATGCAACCCGGTTGTACGCACACCCGCATGACCCGCAACTTGTTTGGGCGTCAACCACAGGTTGCTGGTTGGGTCGCGAATGATGAATAATCAAACCGCACAAGATTGGGCATGCTTCGGGTAGAAGAGGTGTTAACCGATAATGATAATAAATTACCCAACTATCCTTTTAAAATTGGCATCATAGCAACATAATGATAATAAATTACTTCTCAGCAATAAACAATCATAATCATAAGAACACATGTATAGAAATATAAATTTTAATGCAAAACTCAAAATTCATGTATCAAAACCCTAACATCTATGATTATCGGCTTTAGCCAATAATCATGTGAAAAAATCAAATAGCGTTCAAATTCAAGTTCAGAATTAAAAGAGAAGAAGAACGAAAGACGAAACCCTAATCGATGGAGTCAAACTCTGTCAATTCGGGCGAAATCTATTCGATTCATGACTCGATACCTTCGATCCCTATGCCCACGATCCGCCTTCAACGAGTGATCGATCTCTTCTCGATGCCTCAAATCCTCCTTAGACATCTCTAGTCGCAGCTATCTGTGGAAGGAACCCTAACGATTGATGCTTCCGATTTGTGCGATATTTATAAATCTGGTAGGACCCATGTCATGGGCCAATGTCACGACTTGACATGCATGGCATGACATGGGTTTCCATATTTTCTTTTCGTGTGTGCCAAGAAAATTCGGGCGTCATAACACACCCTAATGTCACGGTCGTGAAATTTTAAATCACGACATGACCCAAAAGTCGAATTTTTCCAAAACTTCCTTCTTCAAAATTGTAGACCACTCGAATTTCATTCGTTTAGATAAATTATGGCCTAAAAAGGATTTTGAACGCAAAATCCGCGTCACTAGGAAGTTTCAACTTTGCTTTAAAATTTGTTTTGCCAATTTCTGCTAAAATTTCTTACTATTTTCTTTTAGTTTTAGGTCCACATGTCCAGATGACACGTTAGGGCTTTTTGAAATGTCACATCCGTGATACGGAGCCGTGACATGGTCTACTTTCTACTCGGCTTTTAAGATGCTTTATCTTTAACCCATTTTCGACTTGAACATGTACATGCTCACTCGACCAAGTAATCACTTATTCCCTATTAGTTAGCAAAGTGTATTATGCATTATATTTTAAGATGCTTTATCTTTAACCCATTTTCGACTTGAACATGTACATGCTCACTCGACCAAGTAATCACTTATTCCCTATTAGTTAGCAAAGTGTATTATGCAATATATTATGTATAAGGGTTCTACTATCTGAGACCCCCTCTGATGACCTTAGACGTAATTAGATACTTAACTTATTATCACAAAATAATGATGATAAAAATGTCATTTTATTACTAACAAAAGATATAATGTTTATACATAAATCTGATTGACCTAGGGCATATTCCCATCAGAGTGTCGTGTAGATGAATCTCAAATATTTCCCCTATGAAAATCAACATAACATATTAGATTGTATAATCAAATTCATTAAAAAAAATTCGGAATCTGATCTTATTTATTTAACGAATTGGATCTTAAATAGTGATATATGATTAATGTGTATTGAAATTTGTTTAAGAAAAAAATTGCAATCCAAAAAAATTCTAATTGATTTTAAATTTGTTTATTATTATTATCATTAGATATTCAAATTAGTTTAGGAAAAGAATTGTAATCTAACAAAATCATTAAATTTGTTTGTTGTAATTCGATAAAATTCTAATCTAATTTTTTTTGTTATTATTATTAGGTATTCAAATTAGTATAGAAAAAGAATTGTAATCCAACAAAAATCATAATTTATATTAAATTTGTTTGATGTAATCCAACAAAATTATAATTCATATTAAATTTGTTTGTTGAAATTAACAAATGATTTAAACCATAAATTCTAAAAAATAAAATAATACTCATTCTTTTTAACATAAGTTTTCATTTTTCTAATGTTTAGTTATGATATGAGTCCTTCAATAAGAGAAAAATGAGAATTGGAAGAGTTGTAATTATGAATTTAAATTTGAGCGTGTCTGTGTTAGGAAAGATAAAGTTAACTCGTGTTTTCCTATAATTTCAATCTATATGATTTAAGTTGTGTGTTATGGTTTTTTCTTTTACTTTGGAAGTATTTTAGGCAACAAAGTAGGCTTGCATATTAATATTTTGAAGTTAAATTACTTTACTACTAAAATTTTCTTGGGATAATTTGGAAAAGAAAGAGCAAGGAAAAAAAAGCAAATAGTAGAAGATGTTTAAGTTGTAGTTCGGTGAATATGATGTTTGAGATGAGAGAGAGGGTGTTTGAGGTGAGAGAGGGGATGAAAGAGAAATGTTAAATGACATTCACTTGAAAATTAAAAGGATAATTAGGGAAATTTAAGTCTTTTTCAATCTATTTGATTTAACCAATTGGTCATCTAGACCAGACCAGTCTAGTTTTTATTTATTTTAATTCAACTAGGGGTAGTCTAGGTATTTTTAATATTTTAGGGTGGGTTGTTTCAAAATTATAGTTACTAACAAGTGAAGAAAATAAGTTAGAGTATCAAAATGTCAAAGTGGTATAGTTAGGTGTAATAAACTGTTGTTTTATGTTTAAATTAATACGTGTTGCGGTTGCGCTGAGTCTAGACGTAATGTAAATGGTTTACTTAGAAAATGTTGGTAGTTCTTAAATTAAATATTTAGCGTACTTAATTGTTGCAAAAACAGAATGACAAACACAGAGATAAAACATAAATTTCAAAAAATATCGAATAAGTTCCTCTGTTAAGAACAATGAACAACTCCAACTCAAATTCCCTAAATCGATGGAATTACTACCAAATAATTGGAAGAAAAAAAAATCAATCCTATCTCCATCAAATGCATCCAAATTCTTGAAAAATTGCCTTAAATATCACTTCAATACAATCTCACAATATTTTAATATACAAATTACAGTTTGATACCCTCGTTTAAACATGATTAACATTTTACTCTAACATGTCAAGGGCATAAATTACTACCCTTAAGTTTCAGTATGTTCCACTGTCACTAATACAATTAATATTTCATGTAAAACGACCAAACTACCAGTCAACTTTTCAAAAAAAAAAACCACAAAGTTATATATTTATTAATAATTAATAACTTATAATTATTATTAATAAAAATAATAATTTATTAAATGATAATCAATAATTTATATCATTAATTATAATAATTTCTTAAATATTTTTTGAATAATAATTGCAAAATTTTAAACTATAAAATGGTTTGCGTCTGAATGATGCCAACCTTGTATGTGTGCTATTTGTTTTTTGGTAGAGAATTTGGACGACAACGAGTTTTGAAAATTTCTAAACGTTGGGGACAGTGTTGAGGAGAGCATGGTGTGAAGGACGGATGTGATTTCCCATTTGAGTATCATCTATTTGTGGGTTTTCAGATATAAACTTGTTGGTGTAAGAGTGATGAGGAAGATGTTTTGGTTACCACCATATATAGTTTCTCGTCACTGCTAGAGAGGTCACATAGATGAGGATAAACAACATATATGGGTTGAGAAACCCATCTCGACGTTGTTCTCTACCACGTACCAACGGTTACAAGATGCTCATGTAAAACCCAAAATCGAAACTTTAATTTGAATTCACCAAATATGGCAGCCCCCACGGGTGGTCTAAACCCCCGACTTTGTCTTTGACACCGACATCGTCCTCTCGTCCTCTAGGCATGTCTCCTTCCACTTTGCATTCTCTGCAACATGTGGCGTCTTTAAATGAGAGTGTTAGAACAGTTAATTAAATTAGGGTTTCCTATTACTATTATGTTTTCTAGTTTGATTTATTTCCTATCGTTCCCTATATAAATGAACATTCTCTTGTAATTTATAATCAAGTTATTCTCAGTAATACAATTCTATTTTAGAAACTCAACATGATATCAGAGCCATGTTATGTTAGATCTGAACCGTGTGGCTTTGCCTACTCGCTAGTTATGATTTAGTGAGTGGGCAGGGCAAAAAAAAAAGTTTTGAATTACTGTTCATCGCGGCATTGTTCACATATATTGTTTTGTTATTGTTCACCAAGTACTATTCACTTGTACTTTTCATCTAAGATTTCTCGAAAGTTTAGTGATTTTTCTCAAAATCACCAGTTCCCTAGTTCTTTCAGGCCAAACGCTCCTTCATGGTGGAAAAGATGGCTTTTCCAACGCTGTTTCTTCCTCATGCCACTGTTCGAAGCCCTCTTTTCTGTCAGTCATTGTTACTGAATGGAGAGAAGTCCGATTCGGCACGCCCTCGATGCTCGTTCGCCAAGTTTTCTACTACGCTGATTTTGCTGAGTTTGCACCATCGTCGTAGTTACTCGAAATTGTTTCACATCGTCGTAATTGCTCGAAACTGTTTTGCACCGACATAGTTGCTTGAGAAGTTTGGTGATTCTTCTTAAAAATCACCTTTGCACCGTTGTTATGCGATGTAGTTACCGCACCGTCATTATATGACGTAGTTGTTTGAAAAGTTTTGTGATTAATCTTAGAATCATCTTGCAAATTGTCATCCAATGAGTTCCCGCATCGTCATTATGTGACGTAGTTGCTTGAAAAGTTTTGGTGATTCTTTTTAAAAATCACTTGTTTTGTGTCCGTTAAATCGACATGATTGAAGAAAGTTTTGCATCATCATTGTTGGACGTAGTTGCACGATTATGTGTGCTTTCTTAATATTCTTGTTTCACGTGCAAGACTCGTGTTTTACAGCTTACACATGAGGGGGAGAGTGGGGTGTTATAATAGTTAATTAAATTAGGGTTTTCTATTAGTATTATGTTAACTAGTTTGGTTATGTTTTCTTGTTTTTTATATATATTTTCTATTGCTCCTTGTAAAAAGGAATCATCTATTGTAATTCTTAATCAAGTCTTTCATCAATAATACAATTATATTTTAGAAATTATATTTAGCGAGTGGGCAAGGCAATGAAAGAAAAGTTTTTTTCCAAAATTATCGTTCACCCAAAGTACTGTTCATCACGTATACTGCTCATATTGTGTTACTGTTCATCTTACAAAAAAAATTGTTTTCCGGTGTTGCTTCCTCCTTCGAACACCGTCTGAAGCTCTGTTTTTGTCGCAACTTTTTATTGATTCACAGAGATAGGTCCAACCAACGTGCCACTGGAGTTCCAAACCCGACCAGCAGTTGATGCTCACGAGCAAATGCTAGAAAACGGGCAAATCTCAACTTTTGATTCAGATCTACGCTTTTTCAGGAGGTTTTCGTTATCACCGCTGACAAGTGAATCTTTTGCTACTTAAGTCTGACTGTTTTAATTGTCCTCCAGTCTCCGTCAACTGTGTGTGGGTCCCACGCTACCGCAAGCCTTTGATGCTCGTTCGCCAAGTTTTCTGCTATGCAGATTTTGATGAGTTTGCACCATCGTAGTTGTTTGAAATTGTTTCGCACCGACGTAGTTGCTTAAAGATGTTTTGCACCGTCGTTATTTGACGTAATTGGACGGGTATGTTTGCTTTTCTATTATTCTTGGTTCACGTGCAAGACTTGTGTTTTACGGCTTGCATGTGGGGAGTGTTAGAATAGTTAATTAAATTGTGATTTCATATTACTATTAGTTTCCTAGTTTGGTTTATTCCATATATAAATGAACATTCTTTTGTAATTCATAATCAAGTTATTATATTTAAAAAATTCATTTATTCTAATTTTTATTATGAGGAGCATTTTTATCATTTTTTAAAAAATTTATTTTTGGGAAAAAAATTCAAAAACGTGTTTACTTTATTACAAAGTTTAGTTAAGGGCAGAAAAATGAAACTCTTAACAATATAGTAAACTGTGATTTCCCTTTAAATAATAAAATAATTCTAAACATTTTATTTTATTTGCCATAATCAAAATGTCTAACAAATATTTATGATAAATAAATTCTTTTAATATTTAAGTTGATAAATAAAGTATGATTCATTCATTCATTTTAATATAATAAAATTATTTAGTGTATTAAAATAAATATAATAAATGATAAATATTATTTTCGTTGAAATAATGAAAATAACACACGGTGTTGATTATGTAGTTTAGTAAATTTGATTATTTGTGTTTTAATAAATATTTTCATTATTTATGAAAATTTAAAGATATATAATAAAAACATCATTATTTCATTGGTAAGTACTTAGCTGCTTCTTACCTTAATGGCAATGGTTTTAGTCTTGGTGCACAAGACGTAATTTTTTGTTTCAAAATAGAAATAGAGTATAAAATTTGAAAGATGCGATCATGTAGGTGAAGTTACTGGCCTTGATCAGCAGAAAGAAGACTTTGCAGCAAATTAAAGGTAACATTTTGGGAAGCAAATAGCAGTAGTGGTAGGTAAGGTAAGAGAGTTATAGAGATGCATTTCTTGCGTAACAAGGTGTTGCTGTATTGGGCAAATGAAAGCATAATTCACTTTGCTTGACCCACTCTGCACCACAAAAATGCACATCTACAAGAAGATCACTTGTGTTGCAGGTTTAGTTGGTATATAAAGGGTTGTGTCATCTTGTTCTTGTGTTTCATTTATTTGGACTGAAACGCAAGAAACCGAATCAGGTAGGAAAATGGGGCTAGACTACGATTCGAGAGATATGGAGTTGGCGACTGCAGCTGCAGCTGCTGCATTTGCCATTCAAGCGCTGGAATTGCAATACCAGAGGAAGATGAGAAAAAAGGAAGACAGCACAATTGTTGCACCCAACAAGAAACATTCAAAATCACACACAGCTTCTGCTTCTGCTTCTGCCTCTGCCTTTGCCAATACGACGAGGGAACGAAAGACGTTGGAGGGTGCTTTTAGAGGAGGCAGCAAGGCAGATGCTTGGGAGAAAGGCCAGATCGAAAAGATAACAAAATGGTATGTTTCAATATCATCTCATCTCATCTCAATTGTGATGTGTGAGTCAAGTAACTTTACGGCGCACGCAGGAACGAGAAGATGACATCTACAATTATATCCTGGGAGAGGGAAAAGAAGGAGAGGGCAAAGCGGCAAATGGAGAGGAGAAAGGGAGAGCTTGAGCGGAGCAAGGCAAGGAACATGCAACATTATCAGCACAAGATAGCCAATATAGAGAATGTGGCAGGAGGAGCAATAGTGCACACGGAAGAGAGGGCAGCAAGTAAACAAAGTCAGGTCAAGGACAAGGCCAACAAAATGAGAAACCTTCCAGCTCAAACCCAAACCCAAACATATTGTTTCTGCTTCTAATACCATCTCACTCTCACTATATGTAATATCATCTTCCCTTGCACAAAAATAAACTCTTATGTTTCTTTCTTCTCTATGCTTCATTACAATACACTAAAGAATAGCAGATGTGCTTTATGGGATTTGCAATATTTAACTCACATACCTCCTCCTTAATAATATTTAGGGAAAACTACACATAGCTACACTCAACTAAGGCCAAAAGACACATAGCTATCCCCATCTTTCAAACTGGACACCTAGCTACACCTAAAAATTGAAAATGGACACTTAACCCCTATAGTTAAATTTTCTGTTAAAATTTTAAGTAAAAAGACGAAAATGCCCTTGGTCAGATTTTAAATTTTTAAATCATGCCATTTCTGAGTTTTGGTGTGTTTTTTCGATCAAGCTTCTCCACAACCACCGTTTTGGTCGGAGACGATCGGAGAAGTCGGTCAGAGACGAGGCCGGCGAGGAACACGGTGGTTGTGGAGAAGTTTGATCGAAAAAACACACAAAAACTCAGGAATGGCATGATTTGAAAATTTAAAGTCTGACCAAGGGCATTTTCGTCCTTTTACTTAAAATTTTAACAGAAAATCTAACAGTAAGGGTTAAGTGTCCATTTTCAATCTCTGGGTGTAGCTAGGTGTCCAGTTTGAAAGAGGGGATAGTTATGTGTCTTTTGGCCTTAGTTGAGTGTAGCTATGTGTAGTTTTCCCTAATATTTATACGCTCTTTAAATTGTCAAAAGTTCCATGCTACCTATTTCCACTCACTTTTTTTTAAATAAATTATGTTAACTTTTTAAAAATGACGAAAATACTCATGTATTAAAAAATTAAATAAATAAAAATTATTTTAAACTTGTGTTTTTCTAATTTTTTTTGTAAAAATAAAGAATAGAAAAATGATTTTAGTATTAATTTGAAATATATATATACATAATGATGTTTAAAAATCATTTACATTTTTTTAAATACTAACATAGTTTTTTATCATTTATTTTTTAAACATTTAGAGAAATTAAGTTCAAAATAATTAAAAAAATTTATCACAGTGGTACTTTTATCGTACCCAAAAAAATAACGAAAAAAATGTAACGTTAAACTTTTAATAACTTAAGTGAGGTAAAAAATTTGTTTATAGTTAACGGGAGTTAAGTAAGAATGTGTATTCTTAAGTGGAGGTATGTGACATTTCCCATAAACATGAGATGTAATGTAGATATATTTTATGGACAATTGTAAATGCATGACCTTGTTCTTATCGACCGTATTAGAATTAGCCACCTAATACTTATTAGGGGTAATTATACATCAATACACCCAACTTTCGGTCATTCTCATATCACTATCCCGAACCAAAAACACTCGATTTTGCACAACTCAACTTTTTTTTTGTTACACTTATCTCTAACAACGTTAAATCTAACCGAATTTTGAGATAAAATGACCAAAAATGTCTCCAATAGCTCTAAATTGAAATCAGATTGATCTGATCGGTTCAAATTAAAAATTTATTTATTTTATTTAATAAATAATCATCACAAAAGTATTATAATTAGAATAATTATTAAATAATATGATAAATTTTGATATTGCAAATGACTCTTTGCCCTCATTTAAATATTCATTATCAATATAATTTGAGAAAAAAAATAGTCTTTTAGAATAAAAAATTAAAAATAAAAATTAAAAAAGAAAAAGGAGAATGGTTGTTACTCTTCTCCTCCTCCTCCTTCGTCGAAACTCTACCCCTTTCCCAACCGTCGCCAGCGAAACTCAAGCCCCTTCCCCGACCATCGCTAGCGAAGCCTCAACCTCGTCTACGATCGTCGTTGGAGAAGCTCCTAGTATTAAGGCTACGACCGTTTTCATGTTGTCGACAATGAGCGAAATAGGTCAAATCGAGATCGTTTAGGTTATGTATACCATAAATTAAATCCCGTGGAGAACATATAGGGGTATGGATTGCCGAAGAAGTTTGGGAGGGACTAAGCGTTTCTGAATCGCGTTGGCAGTAATGGGTGGCTATCGCCTAGGCTCCGACGAGTCTGGCGCTCATACAGGGCAACGATACAGGGCTTCGCCAGTAAGGGTTTCAACAACAACGACGATTAGGGTCAAAATGAGGAGGAGAGTAGCGACCATTCTCCTTATTCTTTTTCCCTTTATTTTTTTTATTTGTAATTATTATTTTAAAAGACGAATTTGCTCTCTGATTATGAATATTTTTACAAAGATAAAAGAATCATTTGTAATATCAAAATTTATTATATTATTTAATAATAATTATGTCATTATTATTTTAATAATATTATGTAATAAATATTTATTAAATAAAAATGAATCAGCTTTTAATTTGAACTTATTGCATCGAATTTGAACCGGTTAGTTTAACGACAACATATTTGTTACTTCATATATGATCTTGTTCTTCGATATGAAATGATCTCATTTTAATTGTCTATTTCTCATTTTAATTAGCTAGTTATAGATGATATTTTTTCCTTCGTTGTTTGAGAATGTTCCATGAATTATGCTCTTTGATTTTTCTTTATCAACAATTCTTTGTATGGAGATTGAAGATTCCAACTCGAGATTTTATTTATATAGAAGTTGGTTATTTGATGTTTGACCCAACTTTAAATAAGCTGAGTTTATGAAATAATAATGTTAGCTTCATATATATAAAATAATTAAAAAATAAAAAAATAAAAATAAAAATAAAAATATGGTTATGGTGGCTGCTAGAGCATGTGGAGGATCCGAAAGACTGGAGTCTCGGATCAACTGACAACAAATTAAAAATTTACAATTTAATTCTAGGGAAGATTGCCATATACACATAATAGTTCGAATTATTAAATAGGTATTTTTTAAACTTTCACATGTCACATAAATATTATATTTCTTCCTCATTGTTATTAACACTTTACACCATTTTCTAAACCGTTGTTTTTCATATTTTTATATGAAATTTTTTTGAAATGATCAAAACGCCTTTCTATTTATTGTTTAACATAAATTCAAGTTGAAATAGCCAAAATGTCATTTTTTGAACTTCAAATTTCCATTAAAATTCCATACAAAGTTCTACCTCCTCTCCGTTTCTTAATAAGTAATGATCAATTACATCTATATGCCAGGTTAAAAAAAATCTTTTGTTGTATAGATAAGCAAACATACTTGCCCTTTAGGTTCTAAGTGACTAACAATTTTCACCCCAATCTCTTATGGTTAGTTAAAGTAATGAATGTTTTGTTATCTCGCAATTACTGAAAATATCATGTCCATATGTTTCTATTTGATGCGTGAAGGAAATGAACACATTTTCATTTCTTAAAGAGCACACCACGTTGTTTGGGGAAAAATGACATTTTACTACACTTAACTATTGTCGTTTTAAATGTTACTACCCTAACTATTTTTTTCTTTTTTTAGTACCATAACTTGTATTTTGAGACATCACGAGGCTAAATTTTGTCAAAATAGCACAGTTTTATCGGCGAATAACATTTTATATTAAAAGAGAGGACTATATTCCGAAAAGGAAGCAACAAACTCTCAGTCATGAAATAACATTACATGAAAATGAAATATAAAATTGAAAATAAAGAATACTGAAAGAGAAACAAAACGAAAGAAACGACTAGGGCTTGAGACATGATTGCTCCGTCCAAAATTGTGTCCATGAGTTCTTGAGCCTTCTCTAAAAGTAATTTTGGACTTGTGCTTGATAATTAATTGGAGATCCACTTTGGGAACTTGGTTTGGCTAGGACTTGAGGGAATTAGATCAGATTGGACCCCATCTATTAATGAACTTGAGCCGAAAATAGGGGAATAAGAAAACTCTACTCTAGGAGCCTTATAAGGCGCAACAAATGCCAAAACACAACCCCAAGAGAGAGTCATTAACTTCAGGATCGGGAATAATCAACGCCTTGGGATGCTGGCTGTCAAAAGATGATGAGATGCCAAAATCAGACAAGAACTCAGCGCGATTCGGAATCTACCTCAAGGCGAGGAGATGATATTCTCTAGCCCATACTCGCCTCTGGAGGAGATAAAATGATCAATAGTTTCTTTGATTAAAATAATTGGGAGCTGATTCAAATCTATAATAACCAAAGCCTGATTTGAATTACTATGAGCATTAAATGCACTAGTAGACACTATGCCAATCTGGGTAAGTGACGAGGTTTCTCAATAGGGAAGCTCATTGATTTCACCATTACTCTTATTAACTGTGAAATTTGAAATAGATGAGAGAGAGTGCACTCATGCTAACGGTTGAGGAGAATCTCGATCATAAGAGTGTGGGGATCGAGGGTCGTCAGAGGTAGAAATGAAACTATTTCCCGAAGAGGTGATCTCACCGTCTTCAGGGTCGCCAAAGCCCAATACCGAAGAGGCTAATGAAACGGAGGTTGAAACATGATGTGAATCGATTCCTTAAACATGAGTAAGAAACTAATGGCCCCATACATTCATCTCAACCACCAAGTTGACGAGATTTGGACGGTCTGAATGGACGAGGGCAGATGCTTAATCTGCACGAGTGAAAGAGATCGAGCAAGGATGAATCATAACGACTGATTCATCAAATTTTGCAATTCTGAAGATGAATTTCTTGAACCATCCGAACAAAGGTAGACCAAAAAAGATAAGAAACTTGAGCAGTAATATTGTTGCGCCAATCTCTAAAAAATTTCTCTCTAAACTCATTTAAGAAGCAAAACTTACCAAGGTCATCGGTAAAGCCGCCAAGCTCTAGGAAATCCCTCTAACGACCATCCTTTATTCTATCTTAGCCATTTTTTTCAAGGAAGGGACATATTCTTATGTTGCAAACAGTGGAGGTAACGCGGCTCGACAGAAATAAATGGCTCCGACGATTTTTGGACTCTAGTGATCGAAGTTTCAGTTCGAGCATGGTGAGAGGGTTGGGGGTCAACTAAAAGAGGCAAGGCAATGGAAGAAATCTATTTTTGATGGTCTGGAGGGTCTCTACTTTTCAGATACGGAGTTTCCATATATGAATCTAGGTTTTCTGGTGGTCTCGAGGCCGAAGTCGACGATGTAGATGGGATGTGTTCACGGGTTGAGGTCAGCTTGATGGTGAGGTTTAGGACTCTGATGTTAAATCGAATGAGGAAGACACAGTTTCAACGAGGCTCCGACGAGACAATCTGATGAAGCTCGAAGTCGAACACATCCCTTTTCAGGCGAACCAAACGCTTCTCAATCCAGGAGTGTCACAGTCGTCTTCTCCCTCCAAAAATGCCTTTCAGTGAGCCTTTCTCATGGACTCTCTGGGACAGACAATGCCAACTTGTTCTTCCTCACGAATCGACAATATTTTCGACGATCTGGCGACAATTTTAGCAGTGGTGGAGGCATGCGAGCAGATTTACAGTTTTGAAGGAGAAGGCAAGAGCTCTTCGGTGTTTTTTTGGCGTACTGGAGTTGGTTGGTGCTTTCTGAAAGACAATCTCCGTTTTGGCCTCGGGTTGGCCAGTCCTTGTCCCCGAGTTCATTTTTTGGTGGGCGCATTGGTCGCGTCAATGTTATGCTTGAAATCTCGATATGGCTTCCCCTTGCTAGACCGGGTTGGATAAGGACTGCGTTGATTGAGCCGGTGTAATTTCAGTTGGTTAAAATTAAATCGATTCCCTTTTCTTATTTGGTTTTTAGGTTTTCATAACTTCTCGATGAATTTTGTTTCGTTCTCTCAGATATTGTTTGTACTTCTTTATCATGAAAATTAAATTTTCTTACTAATAAAATAATCAAAGGGGAAAAGGGTCGTTGTTCTCAGAGAATTCAAATGACCACCTCCTAAGCCATTTGCAATTAGATCGTTTCATGCTTTTGAAGAAGATCTCATCGGAGAAAGAGAGCAAGAATGATATGCTTCCTATATCAATAGCCTGAACATCAACTACTATTTCAACGAAAAACTGATTCATAATGTAATTGGCGCTGAACAAAAAGCTTGCAGTAGAAGTAACACTAAACTTGAGAAGTTTGGGAAAATGAAGATTAATGGTGCCATGTCAGGATACCTTCACAATAGAAACGTCGGAAATCACCACCTTAGAACTCGCCTTGAACGATGGAACGTAGTGAGATGAATAGTCAAGAGTCTTAATAAGGTCAGAATTTCATTATCATCCCGAGTCAAATCTCCTCACTTTTAACCCCAATTTTTCCTAAAATTCTAGTTTTAGTGTACAATATGCTACTTTTATCTCACAAGTACCTTGAGAACATTTCAGGTGAAAACAGGCGGAAAAAAGATGAAATTGAGCTCAAACGCAAAAGTGTAAGGGATAGATAGTTTGTCGGGTTAACCTGTCAAAGTGCACCCAGTAGGTTTGCATTAACCTGGCAGGTCGTGGCTAGAATCATCAGAGGGAAAACACTTGACCGGGTTAATCTGCCGGGGTTGCCGCAACAACTCAACCCAACAGGATTGACGAACTCAACTGGATGACCCTCCTCCAACCTCACCTGGCCAAGCACGAAGAAGGAAGGCTGCCAGGTTAAGGTGTGGGGACTTACCCGAAAAGTTTCTCTTAACCTAGAATCTGTGGCTAGGGGTGTTAAAAAAAACTGAACCAACGAAAATCGACCGAACCGAACCAATTTTGGTTGGTTTTGGTCGGTTCAGTTCTAAAGAAAATCGAATAATACTTTTATCTCACAAGTACCTTGAGAACATTTCAGGTGAAAACGGGCGGAAAAAAGATGAAATTGAGCTCAAACGCAAAAGTGTAAGGGATAGATAGTTTGTCGGGTTAACCTGTCAAAGTGCACCCAGTAGGTTTGCATTAACCCGGCAGGTCGTGGCTAGAATCATCAGAGGGAAAACACTTGACCTGGTTAACCTGTCGGGGTTGCCGCAACAACTCAACCCAACAGGATTGACGAACTCAACTGGATGACCCTCCTCCAACCTCACCTGGCCAAGCACGAAGAAGGAAGGCTGCCAGGTTAAGGTGTGGGGACTTACCCGAAAAGTTTCTCTTAACCTAGAATATGTGGCTAGGGGTGTTAAAAAAAACTGAACCAACGAAAACCGACCGAACCGAACCAATTTTGGTTGGTTTTGGTCGGTTTAGTTCTGAAGAAAATCGAATAATAATTGGTTTGGTTTCGGTTTAATTAACTAAAACCGACTAAAAATTGAACCGAGTGACCGGTTTAACTAACTCTCACAAATGGGCTTTATTTGGCTAAATTTTGAGCTCAAAATAATATTTTAAAAACAATTTCGTAGTGGGGTTGTTTATGGGCTTTAGTTGTTTAGTTTATTTAATAGCTTGGCAATGGAATTCAGTTTTAATTGGCATTATTTACCTTCAAAAATCAAAACCCTCGCAGCCTCTCACATTTCTTCTCTTCAAGCTCACACACAACCCCACCAAACCCACACACACACAGAACCTCTCATACTACTCTCACCGTCACTCGACGTCGCCACCTACCCCTTTGGATGACGCCGCCACCCCCTCTGGCCGACGTGTCACCTCTTCCGGTCGATGCCGCCACCTCCTACAGTCGACGCGTGACCTCCTCTACCGACGACTCCACTTTCTCCATTCGTGTTCTCCAATTTATTTCTTTTTCAAGATTTTCCATGAACAATCTCTCCTTTCACTCTCTCTAAAATGGTCTGAGAAATGCAAACATGTACATGTATCGGTCATGTTCGGTTCAAACCGAAAACCGACCGAGTATGTCGGTTTGGTTTGCTAAACGACCGACTTTGAGCGGCTTCGGTTTCACTTTAATGTTTTGGATGACCGAATTGGTCGGCTAAGTTTGGTTTCGGTCGGTTCGGTTCGGTTCTTGAATCGTGAACACCCCTACCCGTGGCCGACTGATGCAAGTGAATTTTACATCTCCTCCCGAGTGAAATCCACACATTGAAACCTGATTTCACCCAATTTTTAGGTGTTTTTGATGCATTTACCCTTATTGTGTTGCTTATGATATTTTGAGCAAAAGTGCAAGAAATTTGGCCATTCTAAGGCTATTTGGAGAGAGGTTCTGGCCGGAATCGTCGGCGTCAATCGCCGAAGAAGGAATACCGGCGAGACATCGAGGACGAAGCCTAATGCAGGACGGAGATGGTTCATCGGTTTAATTGAGCGAACTGAAAATTTGATTATCAAACTGACCAAACCATAGATTGAGACAAACCGTTGATTTAACTATTGATTGCGAGGGTATTTTGGCCATTTCAAAGGTTTTAAAGAATTCAAAAAACTAACGGGGTTAGTAACAGCGAGGCAACAAATAGTTTAGGTGACCCCGAAATTAAAAAAAACTGAGTGGCCTATGTGGGAAACGAAAATTTTTAAGTGAGTTATATGGAATTATTTATATATGTATATACATAGAGGCGTGATCTGGTGCGAATCAGGCCATGTTGTGCAAACCCGTGCGAACCAGTTAGGTGGTGACACATGTGCGTGTGTTTCCATTATTAAGTTATGTATTTCCATAAAACAGACAGCCGGTGTTTCCATTATTATGATAGATATTTTCATGACTCGTTATAACCCCTTATTACACCCCGGGAACCCCGTTACACTCAGGGACCCCCGTTACACAATTTTCCCGACAAGGTTCAGTGATTGGGTATAGAAAAATACACATTCCCCTCGTTACACCCGGGGACCCATCATTACACAATTCTCCTGATGTTATGAAAATATATATCATAATAATAGAAATACATGACTTAATAAAAGAAATACGTGCGAGCAGCAGTTCGCTCTAGCCTCGTGTCTTTTGTCTTTCTAAACCCTTGGTAAATCTTACAATCTTACATGACCAATAAATAGACACCCACAATTGGTTTCGGTGCCATGGAACAGATGTTACAATAGTTTCGTGTTTAGATTTTGAATATTTTAACGCTCAATATAGACGCACATAGTTCTAAATATCGTTCGTGATGCGGAAACCACAAAGGGTTTAGAATCTACCAAGAAAAAATAAAACGGGTAATTTCCATGATCGTTTTCAGTGTTATTAATTTTTCAGAAGATATCGTTGGTTTGTTTAATTTTGGTGTGATTGGTCGGTGCACGATGCACATTTGTCTTGCACAATAGGTAATCTGAGTTTGTACGTATATGAGACTGTACGTATATGTAGACCACAAGAAATAGATTTATGACTAGACATCTACATTAATTCCCACGACTCCAACTCAAATTGACAGATCTAAGACTAATATTTTTTTTATCAAAAAGTTTGACAGCATATAGTAACTTAAAATGGATATTTGGAGGCTTTAACATGTTGGGGATAAGATCCTTATTTTTCAAGGTAGATGCTTGCATTACATCATTAATTTTAGGCTAAAGTCTCATGGTTCACATGTGACGTACTCGATATCTAGACCCATAATATTTTTCATCTAGATTTTAGAGACACAATAAGTTAAAAAATTCTGTACGTCTGTTCCTCGTCATCATTCTCTTCAATTTCAATTGCTCTTTACAATACAATTTGTGTTTAACTTCATTCGTCGTTGTATCTTAGAATACAATTGCCCACGCAGAACAATACTCATCTTAAAAAAAGCGAAATACTGTGTCTCGACGAAAACCTACTTTGTCTCAATCATTCGTCCCATACCAGCGCTCAGGTCAAGTAATATTTGTTATTTATATTCTTGCGGTATTGTATTTTCAAATCAATAAAAATAATAATTATTTTTCAATATATTTGGATGGTTTGGTTTGTTTTGTTTTCATTACGGTATACATGAATGCTTGATGGTTCGTTGTGCTCAAACCAGACCGGTCGGCCAGTAGCAAACGTCTGATAACTCAAACCAGACCAGACGGACAAAGAAGCTGCAACGATCGCAAATGGAGGTGAAGGCAAGGCAATGCGACAGCTTATAGATGTGAGAGGAGACTGTCGGCTACGACTTGCAAGAAGCAAATGAAATTTGGGAGACTGAGAGTTGACGTTTGAGAGCGAAGTTAAGTTTAGGTTAGGGACTTACTAATTTAGAACCATTTTAGATATTAATTTTTTAAATGTATTGGGTGCGGGTAGGGGTGACCCTAACCCGTTCATCAGTTTTAGGGTATTTGTTGGGTTCATTTTATTTTTGTCATACTGGTGTTGAGTGTATTTGCAAAATAATTTACTGCACATTGTTGTGCTGTACATGTGAACACACTCATTTATTCAACACTAATCACCAAATTAAGCTTTACCCAAAGTTTATTTCTGTAAATAGAATAGTCAAGTGGTTGAAGTTGACATATTAGTATAGAGTCTTAACTTGAAAATAACTGATTTTGGTAATATATATGTTAGCCAACTGAGTGTATTGAAGTGCAGTCTGTTGCTAGAAATTGAGGATTGAAGTTGTTCCATTCCCAGCATTTCGTTGTTATTAAATGTAATATATATATATATATGAAGGGTCCGATGAGTGATTCATCAACAACGAGCCCTGCTATTCTGAGGCACACACTCAAGCCCACAGGACATTCATAACCTAACTATAGTGATTGATATACAACAAAACACAGCATAAAGCATAAACACCATCTGTTTTCATTATTCCAGAATCTCCCCTTCCTCCAACACTTGGACATCACTTCCTTCAACTCCGTTACTAATACCACCTTCCAAGTCAAGATAACCATCTGGGTTTACTTCTGCTATCAGATTCGAGTATGCATCTATCAGCCCTTGATCAAAATCAAACCCCAATTCATCAAAATCTATGCCTTGTAGCCTGGAAAGTGAGGCTCTTTCCGACAAAGGTTTATCTTCCTGGTGAAGGGTTTGACAAGCTGGCCTTGCACTGGAATTCACCTGCTTCATGAGATCAAAAACCTGACCATCTGCTGAGATGCTGTCTCCTTCTCCTTCTATTTCCTCCTCCTTGAAGGGAATGGGAGCATCATTACTGCAACAATCCTCGGCCTGACTGATCAAAATGACATCCTTATCAACTTCAAAATCATAGCTATGTGTTGGCAGGAAAACATGGATGACAGGGTACTCCAGAATCGCCATATTGGAGAATTGCTGCCTTATTGGGGCCTTAATGTCCAACTCACGGAAAGGGGATTTGGGTCCCTGTAACAATGCACAAACCAAATGTTATCCTGATTTTTACAAAAAAAAATGAAGGCTAACTCCCTCACCAAAAAGCAAGTGTCTAAATTCTTAAACTGAACATCGGAAAATAAAGTGTCCAGTATCCTTTATACGAAATGAACTGTGTGAATTTCATATGGATCATATTCAAGTAGTGTTGGGATAATTGCAAACCCTTTTAGTATTTGTATTAGTATGTTAATTGAGTTTATGGTTCAAGCAGGCTATAAATACCTGCAGGTTCCATGAATAAAGCATTGAGAAAATTATTAGTAAATTATTATATTTGAGATCTTGAGTTCTCTCTTAACGAATTCTAAATCGAGATTAGAGCTCTCTCGTTAATCGAGCTCCCTGTCTATCCCAATTTGAGTCATAACTCATCCACGAAACCCGGGACTGTATCAAAATTACCAACATATACACTGCTTGAGATCGTTATAAACATTTATTTAGGGGGTGGCCGTGGGATGGAATGCCAAATCGCATAGGGTGAAAAGTCAAAACATAACTCCATTAATTCTTAACAAAATATAAAAAAAATAACACATGTTTTATCAAGGGAGTAACAGTAATACACACCCACAAGCTTCCACCCTTAATCCTAACTGGACCATTTGCAAGGGCACTTTTTAGGACTCCGCCAGTGCATGAATAACAATTATATCTTTAATGAATAAGAAATTATGTCTTTGAAGATAAAAAATTCTATTATACACTGGTTGTATAAAGTATATTTTCATTGGCAGTACACCATAAGGTGCAAAAAGCAAGTCTAGCAAATTTCAGCCAAACCCAGCTTCAAGTGAATCGCCAGTTGAGTGAGGCATAAAAACCATGAATCCCACTTTCAAGGAGAACAGTGGTGAACCCTAGTCCTAAAGCTTCAAAGCGACATTATATCAGATGGCAAGTTGGAAATACTTTCAGGGCAAAATTTGGTGTTTTTCCTGTCCACGATAAAATATTTAACAGTAACTAACCGGAAAGAAGAAAAATACCTTGGGATACTTACGAACAAAAAAATTGAGAGAACTCAGTGGCACTTCAGTAAATTGCCTTAGCTTATTATTCCATGGAGTAGGTTGTAGATGGCTCTCAACAACAGAATGGAGGTTTCTGTCTTCATGCACTCTGCAGAAGAAATAATGTATCAGTGCATCAAACATATTAGTAAGGCCATTAGGGAAATTAAACACTAACTGATTTCATAATGGGGGAGAATCACAAAGACACATCAAGACAATTAGTTGTAAGAAACCATACCCATGGTCAAGTAAAACAATGTCTGTCGAGTGAAACCGCCACTCAATTGTCCATTGTATGAATTTCTTTCTGCAACAAATAAACACAAACAGGAATTTTTATTTTATATTTCCCACTCATGCGGTCTATGGACGCTATGTGCATACACTTAAATAGTTTTTTAAAGATACCATTTACAAACTTACAGTAACAGCTTAATATTTATGATGAACATGTCTGGATACACACACAATGATATGAGCTTAACTAATGGAACAGGAACATCAATGCCATATCAGAAAAATCACGCAAGAACAGAGTTTGACATGGCCAATTGACAATTACCATCTAAAATAGGCTATAATGGCAAACACTAATAGAATTGATCATAACTTGTGATCGTATCGAGACTTGTTTTTCTCCCTCTTTGACATCCCACTCGGAAGAAACAGAAGTTTTGTTTTCCTATTTGCAGCAGCACTACGAAGGCCTTTCAGGTAATAAGGAAGGCAATATTGAGGATAAGAATAAGGACATAGCTTCGCTCTTGTTCTTTTAGCAGCTTCAGTAATTCTTTTCACGTCCTCGAGCATATTATAATCTGTATATTGAATTAACAAAAAAAGATTAACATTTGGGTATTGTAGAAATAATTCATGTCATAATGGATTTGGTACTAAAGTTGTATGCTAGCAGAATCAGAAAGCTAATGGTAACAGATACCATAAGGCTTCAGGGTAAGTATTGGGCAATAAGCTTGAGGCTAAGTAGATAAATCTTAATTTAACATATGCAAAATTACCATACAAAGATACACTCACAGAAATGCAATTCCACTGCTTGTATATCATGATGTCCATGTGAATAGGGATAAGTCAGCCAAAGATTTTGTATAAAGTACCATTATTTCCAGCCAACACAACACCGCAGCAAGGGAATTACAAGGTATTGCTTATGTCAGAAACAACTCAATAATGGACCAAATGGTGAATTCTTTTCCTCCCCGTGCCAGAAACAACTCAGCATAATTGGGTTTATCAATTAATGTGAATTCACTTGAATTTGTAACATAAGAACTGAAAAATGAACCTGAAATGAGAAGATTGTCGTTGAACTGAGAAAGCGGAACGAAGTCAGTGCGCCTCCTCTTGCCGGTGCAACCAGTTCGTTGTTTGTGAGCTTTGACGCATGGAAGGCTACAAGAGCGCACAGAACAAGCTGGACAGTTGTACTTGGGCAGATTCAGCTTGCATTCCTCGCATGTCTGTGCCTGCTTAGAGCTAGAGCTTGCCATCCTTGCCACTTCTCCTTCTTCTTCCGGAGAAACAATCGATTTCCAGGTTGAGATTGAGAGCACTGAATTCGGCTTATGTGGAGTTTGTGAACTTTTCGCTCACTGAATCGATTAAAGGCGATTAGGGTTCTAGGAAGGGATAATTCCTTTTAACACTATGACCGTGAAAGTTTAACGCATTTTCATGGCATTATTCTAAATATTTTTAGGTCTAACTTCAATATGACAAACTCATTTTAGGTGCCACTGTTTAAGAGTTAATTTTAATATAAAATATTCATATCATCCTTTTATTAAAATTTCAAAATAAATTTAAGAAAATAATTTTTATGAATTTTTTTAACTGATTTCAATATTATTAATTTTAAAACAAAAGGTTTTTTCGAAAAAAACATGGGTGTATTTAATTAGAATTTTAATGGATTTTGAATGACTTTTAAAAGTTCATGAATTCTTAAAATAGATTAGACTAGTTTTGATGATTTTAATAGAATGATTTTGCAAATCTCATGATTTAAGATTATACTTCTAAAAGAGTTTGTTATGTCTACCAAGACTTTCAAAATCATTCAAAGTCATCAATTTCTCAAAATCATTAAAAGTCATTGACTTTCAGAATATCTTTAGATTTTAAAAGTATTTTTAAAGTCATTATTGAATACCACAAGATTTTAAAAGTATTTTTAAAGATATGATTAAATACCACAAGACTTTAAAATTATTTTTAAAATCATGATCGAATACCACAAGACTTGAAAATACTTATTAAATCCATGATTGAATACACCCCCTAAAAATAAAAAAAGAATTTGAACGGTTTTTATTTTTAATATTTTTTAAAATAAATATATATTATTCAAATCAGTTTTTATTATTTATTCCACACAAAATTATTTGTAGCCAAGTTATATGTAGCGTGCATGGCGGATGACAAATCTGGATGATGGATGCTGGATGACGGATGACGGATTTATAATGCCTCGCCCACCCGCTAAAGCATAATTAACGAGTGGGCAAATCAAAACTCACTCGAAGATTGAAACAAGATCAAAAAATGTTAGAGAGCCTCTGATACCATGACAATCATTATAAAACGTTATTGTATTCGATTTAACTTGTTTTTGGAATTACAATAGAGGATGTTCATTTATATAGGGAACAATAGTAATATAAACCAAACTAGGAAACACTAATGCACAAACCTAAACCCTTATATTTACCCTGATTGAAAGACTTCAATGGGGTGGACAATTTGGATTATTTTCTGGTTGGTCATTCTGTGCATTTTGCTAGTTGGCCTTTAGACATCTCCTTTTGGAAAGACGCTCAAAGATATATTCACTTTTTGTTCTTGAGTATCACACATGCATTGATTTAAATGCGCCATGCACGCTACATATAACTTGGCTAAGGGAGCACATCTTTTGGCGGCCATGGTGGTGGATAAGTTGCAAACCATTGATTGATAAAATATTGTTGAATCATGTGTTTGGTTGAACTGATCCAATTAGCCGTGTTTCCTTTTCGGCTCATTAAGTACATATATTAGTTTCATTGATGTATTTTCTTGTGAAGACTGAAACAACCGAGGGGGGATTCATCTGCTCTACCATTGATGTAACTTAAGAGTGAATATTACACTTGTATTTTCAGTTTGTGTCTCCCAAATCTTATTTTAATTTCAGGAGCCAGTTCATAAAGTTAAGGGTTTCGGAGGTAGCCTCAAGCGCAAGGGGATTGAGTCAGATGAGGAATCTGCTCCTAGAAAAATCACATCCCAATGCAGAATGGCAGTTTTTTATGATAGTGATGAAGACTGAAAATTTCATTTCTTGGGTATTTTTTCTATATAAACCTTTTTGTTGATATTATTGCTCAATAATAGGTAGATATAGCACTGAATGTGCCATTTTCAGGCAAAGCTCATAGGTTGTTAGATTTTTCTGCTTATAGGGTTGACCAAGTGGGCAGATGGGTGTTAGGGGTAGAAGTAGAATTTTCTTTAATATTTTTGTAATCATATAATAATTAGCATTTTTTTTCTCTAAATTAAGAACTAGGGCAGTCTATATTTGTTGCCAAATAATGGTGTCTAATAATCACAGATGATGCATTGTCGAGTTTTGGACCAGTCATCTGGTACTGTATTTGTTTTGGCTTTTTTAAAATTACACCGCTATTGCTGGCCCATTGTTTGACCTTAAATTTCACACTAAATGAATTGAAGCGTGCTATCTTGCTGGATTAGAATGACAGTGTTACTGTGAATGTTCCAGGAGGAAGTCTGTTCACAGCTGGCATGGAGTTGGGCTAATGGAGATGTGTTCAAAACACAGGTGGTCTAGGAAATTTTTTATTTCCTTAATTGGGTCTTTCTTTGTGTATAGATTCAGAGGAAATTTTTCTACTGAGTTGCAGATAATATATAATTATAAATATAGGAAAGTGTTTAAATAAAAACTATGCAGTTAGGTATACTTTCATCTGATCAAACCTAAAGTTTTTATTTAATTTTGCAGGTTACCTAAACCAAACATTTTACCACTATTTACACTTTGTAACCGATTTATGTGAATAACAAAGTTTATTTAAAGATCAATGGCTTTGTTAGTCATTTCGAATAAAGAAATTACAAAATTGAAAATAGGTTTTAAATTTATGATTTTGCCCTCCTTTTGACCTCTCCCCTTTCTCCCTCTCATTTCTTTTCCCACGCGCCCATTGTGAAAATGTGCCATAAATCAAATCACATTTACGTATTTACTTTACATCATTTATTTGCAATAAAACGACACTTTTATTATCATGGTGTTGTGATAATAAGTTAAGCATTAATTTCGTGTAAGGTCATCGAGTGTGTTATCACTGATAGTAAAACCCTTAGACATTGCTAGAAATTATACTTAACAAGTCAATGGTCAATCCTTTATAACCGACCAATATGAGGTTGGTTGTCAAGTCAAATCATACATATCATTTAAAGAAATGATATTAGATGACCCGACATGAGCATGCAACATAGATTCAGTCATGAGCACTGCTCAGTTGTTATCAGAGAATCTTTCAAGACTTTGGAGTCTTCATTGATTCCTATATAGTCACTTTCTAAGTTTGACATTCATCTACTTCATCCGTCACTGGGTAAATGAAAGAATATTATTGTCTTAGAAACAAGTTGTATGAGGAATATGAATGACGGTCAAGGGATTTGCCTCTCATATACTTATTGGAACGATATTTGTTTAAGGTCTCTTGATGAGTGTGACCTGAGAGGAAATGTATGGTCATACTAGTGATAAAGAGTTATCATTCTCATTCATCTTGAGATCAAGGAACAAGATTGAATATATAAGGGTGACGGGTCTATACCTTATGTAAAACGGACTTGGAAACAACGAATTGTGAATTTGAAATATGGGGTACTTTCATAATTAGGAGTTCAAAATAAAGTAAGATTTTAATAGGAATAAAATCATACACCCAAGTCTATAAATGTTGCAAAGGTTTACTTGAAACCGTAATGCGAAATTCGCAATATTAGCTCTCACTTAAAATTCTGAATTTTTAATTAAAGAGTTGGTTAGATCTAAGAAGGTTTTCGATTATAGTGGATTGATTCCTTCGTGTTTTGATCAAGAATTGCTCGTGTCGATACCGGTAGAGTGCACATCCCGTTGGAAACGTTTTTCATTGTTCGTGAAGAACCTATTGCATCTCTCAAAGGTTGTATAAACCTGAATCTACAAGAGGTAAATTTTATTCAATCTCTTTCATCAATTAACCCTAAATTTTCAATAGATCATTGTGACGGGCAACGTGGTTAAATTTATTTATTTGCTTCCACTACATGTATATGAGATCCCGCCTTCCACACCCACGTTAGGTTTCCGTCAGCGTCAACGATCACAACATAGGTTTGGTTAATGAGGGAGCTCCGAATCGTGGCGACAACAGAGGAGACATGGGAGTGCTAGTCGACGATGAGCATGTTGGTTCTGTTGATGCCAAAGGCATTGACGGAGAGGGTTGAGATGGGTGAGAAAAGGTCGATGAAGTTGAGGAGGAACCAGACCACATCTTCCTTGGTGAGCCAACAGTACTCACTCGAAAATGGGTACGTAGCGGCTCGAAAACGAGTACATAACAGCGGAGGAGTTGACGAACTCAATGGTGAAGTTGGGCCACACGCTCACGACGGAGGAGTTGGCGGAATAATAGAGGAGGTCGACACTGACGAAGATGGCCGTATCAGCTTTGGCGAGTTTTCTCAAGTTATTTCCTCTGCATCTTTTGACAATTCATAGGCATGTTGAAGTATGTATTGTAACATCAAAACTATGATCATATATTGGGGACGAGACTTAAAGTGTTAAAATACCAACCCACTTAGTATGAATGGTTTTGGTAGTCAGAATTTGTTGATCTATTGATGTTCTCTCCGGTATATGCAATGCATTAAAATTTAAACCTCAATTATATATAATATTGTGATACATCAATTTGATTGAACCGAAACAAAAAGAGTATCAGAAAATGACTGTATAGCTTTTGATTAAGTCAATCATGTCCCATAAACAACATTTCTCATTTACTATACGTTGACATATGAGGTTCCATAAATCTTGAAAACATCACTAGAATCTAGAATTGCCTATTTATTTAATCAGGGCAATATAAACACTAGTGATCTCAAAGGGATAATAACATGTAGCTACACCTAGTTTAACATACATATTTCTCATATAACTACAACTAATGTATTTTTCCTTTTGTGAATTGCGTTGAGTTTGGTTTTTCTTATATAGTTACATGACGTTAGATTTTCAGTAATTTTCACTCTAAAATGATCAAACTACTCTATTTTTCAAAATTTTCAAAACATGTCATTGATCTCATTTTTCACTTTCTCTCACCTCTATCCATTTTCATCTTTGTGCCATATTAGATAAACCTTTTTCCGTGTTGTCATATTATTACATTCTTATCACCACCAACAAAACTTGTCACCCGTAAACAAATCAATACCTTTATTTCTCATAACCTTGTGACCAAGACCAACCCAACAAGTCTCGAATTCCCTGCATGAATAGAATTCATAAACAACTCAATCAATTCACATTCACTATTTACTGACATAGCTTCCATTTGAGATATCGGCCACTTTAAGTTTGGTATCAACGAATGCCTTGCTTTAAGACCGTGATTTTAACACCTAGAATAACATACTTACATTCCTGGATAACATTTGCACGAACAACAGTGGTACCATCATCAAGTTGACGAAAGACCACTTGCGTCAAATTGGCCCATTCTGCAGAATAAAACACATATGTTGTTGCACCACTAACTTGTACCCTAATCAAATACTCTTTCTTTCTCAGATGTATCGTCAACTCTGAACAAGCTACTGAGTCTCATGAGGAATGGTTCATGCCGGAACCTTAACAACGAACAATATCCAACTAGGCATTTGTCCATTTCCTGGCTTCAATGTTGTTGCATCCGATGTTCATGTTCATGGGTCTTGGCTCTCAATTATGTCAACCTAAGACGTGAACTAATTGTTGTCTCCAAAGAAGCCTCCAACTACACTTGGTCCCTTATCATCGCCTCAAGCTCGCCAGTTTCAAGCTGTTCCTGCTTTAATTTCACACCAGGCCCAGTTTGTTTCTTCTTCGCCTCCACTTCAAGCTTATGTATTTATTTTAGCCTTGCTCGAAAAAACAAGATATGGTTTGTCAAATAAGGAGAGTAAACGCTCTAGTCCTCTCCTCGATCAGCTCTTTCAAGCTAGATTTCCATCCTCAGGTTTGCTGATCGATGGAAAAAGAAAATTTTGCTTTGTTTCCTTTCCTTTTTCTACATGTAAATAAGAAACGTATATGTACAAATTCTTCATCTTCCAATGGGACTTTCTTTATATTTCATATTTCCCCACAATAATCCTTATACAGACAACAACATTTTACATGTATATTCAAGCCCTTATAAATATTTTTATTTATTTAAATTTACAGTTAAAACCTAAGCACGTACACATAATCATCCATCAGTATGATAAACTAGTCAGTCCCAGTCATCATCCAAGAAGCCAGCGTCTTTCATCTCTGAGTAATACGCATTCTCCATAAGGAAGTCTTCCTCCTATTGTGTAATAAATAAACAACATATTAATGATGCAAATTTCATCACCATTATTATTAGAATAGTCAAGGCGACGGATGAGCAATGTCAATTACCTGGAAAAAGTCTGCAAGAAAAGTTACATAAATGAAAGGAAGGTAAAGAGTGTGGAAGCAGATAACAGTGAAATTGTACAACCTGCATCCACAAAACAAAAGATAGAGAGCTTGTTCCTTAGGGACCAACAACATAAAATGCACAAAATGATTTCTATCTAGTTAATGTAACATACATACCAAATGCCAAATCCTGCTCCAAATAGTGCAAGCCCACAAGCTAACAAAGCCACTACATTAGTCCCAAACATGACTATTGCATAGTTGTAGAATGCTGGTCTGGCTGCAGAATAAGAAAAGCAGACTGTCAAACTAGATTCTCATTCATTCCACCAACTAGAAGAAGAAAAAAGAGTTAAGATAGAGATGTCCTCACGAGGCAAGTGCTCTCTCCATTTTGGGAAATGTACAAATAATATATAGGCATACACTGAAGTCAGCAATAACTCGTGGAAGATCCACAGGCCCCACTTTGCCCCATTATGCATATTTCCAACATCAATAAACAGCGGGGCTCCAAATCCAAATGTGCATATGGCCTGAAAGATTAAGCATTTGAAGGAACAGCCAAATCCCAAGTATAAAGTACAAACGTATCATCCATCATGTGAAGCATGAATGAAACAAACACTGGGAAGGACAATAAACTTGCAAACATTAAAAAGATATCTCTGCTGCTTAGATGAGCTGTCATCAAACCACAAAAATAACTGATCTAGAATAGTTGTTCTACAGACTACCAAGTATCTAAAATCATGAATAGTTGTTCTTTGAGTTTTCTTTTCCCATCTTGGGAAAAGATCTATTTTTTTCTTTAATATAATCGTTTTAATTATTGATCAAAAAAGTATCTAAAATCATCTGAGCTCTAAGGAATGAATACATGAGGAGCACAATAACACTTCAAGTAAATTATTTTAGCCATCCAAACCAAAAATAACTAAAAAGCATCACAGATATATAACGTATCCAAGGACTGGTGCATCGGATGCTTCAACATCTAAACAGAAATTATGACATTTGAACAGCCATGAGAACCTACAATAATTTTATTGGTGTTACCATTCTACCCTCAACTACTTTTCTTTTGCGGAAAACATTTCAACTACCAGAGGATCAAACTGTCGAATGCACACCTAAGTATAAAATTCCATCATTGTATCTTTAACCACATTAGGCTCTAAACCCATCTTATTTATGAGACTTACCTACATCATGCCATCTTCCTTGAGTACAATCTCATAATCAGGTCTAAACAAATGAGAATAAATGTGCTATTCAGATAAAATGTGCTACAGAAACTTCCTTTTTCACTGGGATGTCAAAAGGTTCAAGATTAAGAGAAGGCAGAGGCTGATAAAAAAAAAGTGGCAGGGTAAAGCTACTTGGAAAGAAGTTGACTACCTTTGGAATGTGTGCCATACACTACCTTGGCCAATTATGAGTACCCCAACCAGCAAACAAGAATGTACTGAATATGATAAGAATTTAATTTATGACACCATGAGAAGCTAATAACATGCAGTGAATAAAGGCAATAATGGAATGTAAATGAGGATGTAAGACACAAAAATCACTTTAAGATTCATTTAACAGTTATCACATTGAAGACCCAAAACCACAGGGTTAAAGGACATGTTACCTTAAAAATTGCATCAAGAAATACAATGATTCCAGAGACAGTGAACGTTTGTGCTAAAGCTTCCAAACCACTAGTATAATTATGCTGGAGTAAAAAAGCTGCCAAGCTAATTTCTAAGCATAGCATTGCAGATGTAGTCGACAGTGACAAAAGATTCCAAATAAATTTCTTCCCAGGAGAGCATTGCCAAGTCTGTTGATGGAAAGCAAAGTTAGCCATATACATCATAGTCTAAATCAACCATTAGAGATTAATTGGAGACAGGCTAGGGGGAACTATAGCAGTGCGAGTTTTGCATAGACACTTCTCAAATGCAATGCCACTGCAGCTAGCTGGTTTGTAGGTCAAAATTATCCTCAAGCTTCTAACCCTGGATTAACAGGCTAGCTAAGATATAAACTTGAATCAATATTATCGATTGTCTTAAATGAGTCAGCATATGCTTAACTTTGTATCAAAACCAATCACGAGCAATTGCACAGAAGAAGCTTCTGAGCCAACTCAGTGATTAGTTGAGACATAATTATTATTTTCCCAGCTAAGGAACAATTGACATCATTAACATCTTAAGTTGAGTTGAGTTCCCATCTTGGAAACCAAATAGATAAGAGCGCACCTGAAAACAGCACCAAGCCAGGTTAAGTAAAGTGGCAATCCAGAGAAGCGCGTAATAGGAAATCATGACATGGGACCGTCCGTTGTACAGTTTCTTCAAGTTTCTCTGGGCACGGACAGCCAAGAACACCACCAAGAAAGCCGCGGGGGCGGCTAATACGACGTCGTGGAAGACCCCGTGACATTTTGGGGTGGAATAATCAATCGTGAGGGAATCGGTCATAACGGTAGCTATTTCTGAAGAATTTATTGACATTTTTGGAATTGAAAACCCTAATTTGGAGGGTTGTTGTCCAAAGAGTTCAGAGAATTGAAAATCCTAATCTGGTGGGATGAATGATGTTGTTTGGATTACGAGAAAACGCAAGAAACTCTGGAAATAAGTAACTGGCTCAGCAAGCAGACTTGAAGCTGAATTTGAGTGAACAAGACACCACCTTTTCAATTTCAACCAATTCCCGTTTTACTCGGAAACAAACCAACCTGCAAAATCAACATACTCGTGTTTTCTTATGAAAATTACTTTAAACTAGTCTATCCACACGTTTTCACAAAAGGATTCGAAATTAGGATAATCTCACTTGAATACAGTTGGATTGACATATTTTTCAAAGGTAAATTTTACATATATACCTACATTTTTAAATTTTATAGGTCACTTAGACCAAACTAATTATCATTATTATAAACTAGAGGTAATTCCACTTAGATCACCTCTTCCGGTTCAACCTTGCCGGCGTCGGCCACCTCTCCACCGCCTCCTTCCGGTGGCGTCGCCGCCCCTTCCTCCACCTCACCCGCGTCAACACCTTAGACGACGATTTCTTCTCCGGCGACGACAACCGCTCTGTCTTTGGATCGAGTCGAAAACAACTACCCAATGGCACTTTCCCCTCCATCTTCCTTCTCCTTCTTGCTGGTGATGTGGGTCGAGTTTCTAGAAATTGCCTCGGCCAGAGATGGACATGCCTACCACGCCGAAGAGAGAAAAAGAGAGAGCAATTAGGTGGAGGACGTGGGTGAAGGGAGCGACGTCGTAGGTGGTGGTCGGGAGAGTGGAAGGTAGTGATCGGCGGTGGAGTGGAGGAAAATGGCATATTTGAAGAGAAATGACATATTTTGAAAATTTGAAAACAAATAAGGGGAATTTTGGTCTTTTCAAAATAAAAATAGACCAACACTGAGACAAAAGTTCATTGTGGTGACCTCAGAAATTAAATTAGAATTATGGTGACCTAAGTGAGACTACAAACTTTTGTGGTGACCTGAGTGGAATTACCCCTATAAACTATATAACATAATTATGTGAAATGACGATTTTGCCACTCATTTAAATAACTAATTTAAGTTAAAGTCAAGAGCATATTAGTATTTTCGAAATTAATTTCTGCTAAAATAAGAAATTCAGCTTAATTTGGAGAAACCGCAATTAAGTCGGCTGAGATCGTCGCAATCGGGCTAGGAGAAAACCTTGTCCTAATCAGACCTCGTCGTCGGTGAGGGACGACACTAGCGACCTTGCTGGTGACCCGGAACAGATTGTGAAGCTCCCCCCACCCTCGGACGAGCCTCGAAACGCCAAAACTCGCGCCACAGTTCGTAACCATCTCTGCCTAAGAGACCAGCGATAATCATCATCCTCGTCACACTCTATCCACTGCCCTCATCATCGTCGCTCGAGGGAAACTAGATCTTGAAAATTCCAAATCTCCATTCATCGCCACCACACTTAAAGCCTACTCTCTTTAAATTTTTTTAGATATGTAGTTTCTCCGGTGATGGCATCTCCTGCATATTAGAAGGACGACGAGGCGCACCAAACTCGGGGAGAAAGAAGATGGTCGGTTCTTATCAAGTCCATTTCGGTCAAACTACACCAGTCCAATCTAGCCTTATTCAAATAGAAGGGGCAAAATTGTCATTTCACAAAATCTGTTACATAGATTATAACAATGATAATTAGTTTGGTTTAGGTGACATACAAACTTTAAAAAAAAAACATTATGTGTGCCTACGTGATAATGGGATTTCTTCAGGTGTACCTAGGTTTAATTTACCTTTTGTTTCATGACAGATTGATAGGTGAGTTCAACTTCTTTTTTTCTCGGATAACCACATTTTTCGTTTATTTAAGTTCACTTAGTTTAGTTTATAATGTAAAATTATTAAAATACTCCTTATTATTACTCAAATTTTCAAAAGCATGTCATTGATCACTTGTTTTTTTATACTTTCCACTCTGTTTCATTCCCCCTTTCTCTTCTCACTCACTCAATTTCCCCAAATTTTCTGAAAATTAAATTTAGAAACATAAGATTACATGTATATTTAAGAAAATGCTTAACCGAAACATAATTATTATAAGGGAAACTTCAGCTGGACTGGATACCCTTAGAAACAACTGTTTTGCGAATGACTACACGTAGAATTATTTTTTAGCACGACGGGTACCTTAGTTTGAAATTTTTTGCACCGTTTTTTCATTTTGTCAGGTTCCGTTAGAATTGAATTTTTTTTTAATTTGTGAAATGACTAAAATACCCTTAAGAGATAAATTGATTTTTTAAATTAGATTTAAAAGACTAAAATGTCCTTACCTAGTAATATAATTTTCAAATACATGCCACTATCATCCTTCTCTCTCACTGCTGTCCCTCTCCACTCGAAATAAAAAATGTGGTTCATCACGACAAGCATGACCGCCGTTGCCCAACATAATTGAATCCTCTTTTTTGTAGAAAACACGAAGATGGTGTCGGCAGGAAAATTGTGTGAAGACAGAACAAAGATGAGGATGGTGGTAGCTTAGTAACATCGCTCGTTCTAGAAATGGAGAGCAACAAAGTAGAAGTAAGGATTTGTTTATCGGCAATAATTGAAGACATCCTACACTACTAGCACGTACCGATATTTGAACTCAGGATATCACATGAGTTATGTGAGCTCTTTACCGCTTGGTAAAGAGAAATAAGGATTGATTTTGGAGAAAACAACAAAACTAAATGATAAAATCGGCGAATCGAAACACTAAAATCAGCGAAAAAGATAAAGAACGAGATGAAAGAAGACATGTATAAAATTCAAAAGAGAACAATAAATGTCAAATCAAATTAAGATCTTGAGGTTGCAAAATCGAACATCTTGTGTACTCATTTTGAGTTATGGCATTGCTCCCCTTCAATTTAGACTAGATAAGCATCTTGTTGACTCTTTCTAGAGCACACACAAGACACTTGTTTCTAAAGAACATGTTAAGATCGACGCCTAGGTTTGGGATTGAAGAATGCCATATTAGAAAATTTAAATAATTATTTTTAAAATTAAAATTTTTTTTTTTGGATTCACTAAGATGTTAAATAAAAAATTTATCAATCAAAATTTTTAAACAAAATATTGCTATTTTTAAAAAAAATATTAATTAACAAAAACCGGTTCTATACTTCATGTCACTTTAGGTGGTTAAAGGTTCTTAATTTTCTAATCATGTGGTATAGAGAAATTCATATTTTGATTTGTGTGGAATTAGGAGATGTTAACTGCTCAACCCACTTTTTGTGTGAGTGATTTGTTTTTATGGTACTTTAGAATTGGTGGCCAATTGGTTGGGAAAGGAGTAGGAGAGAGAATAAAAGAAGAAGAAAAGAGACCAATGGTATCATTTTGAAAGAAAATAATGGTATTTTGGTATTTTCATACTCAAAATTAACTGACATTTAACGACGGTGTAGCACAAAAAAATCAAATGTAGATAAGTGAGAAAGGTGTCAAGTCAACTGCATTTATGTGACATTATTCATTCAAACTACAAACTTTATAAATTACACACAATTACTCGTAATTTCATTTTAAACACATATTTATCTTCATTATTACATCAACGAATGAATTCTTATATCAATTTATTTGAGAATTATGAGTCCCTTATCTTTTTTTTTCTTTTTGAAATGAAAAGAGAAACAAGTAAGAAACACATGGAGATGCAGGGTAATTTATTTTCCTGACGAATTGTTTAAACAATCCACCTACAATATTTTGACTTAAGTTTTATGGTATTCAAATTTAAAAGAAGTTATATTTGAAATTCTTGATTATTTACCCAAATCTAATTTGCAAGTGTAAAACTCTTTCGTAAACTATCAATGTGAACTAAATTAGTTTGTTCATGTGTTGGATACCTGACAAAAGCTAAAATAAGTTTTTAACCATCTAGCAAACGATTCAAATGGTTTAATCAATTTGCAAATCAAATTTTTCAACCCTTTAATGTTCTATTGCAACTTTCATATGAATTTTTTTTATCTTTCTTCACGTGTGTGTATATATATATCAACTACAAACAAATTAAAAATGTCAAAACGTCTGAATTGTATAACATGCAGTGCAATGTTGTATAACCACCATTTTAAAAAGCTAAAATGGTCGGTTTTGGTCGATTTTGGTCATGATCGGTACGGTTTTGGTTCAATTAACCAAAACCGATCAATAACCGAACCGACCAGTTCTGGTTCAAATTATGATGAATCATCCGGTTTATGCTTCAATTTAGGGTGTTTTGCAATTGGATTTTTCTTTTTGGGCTTTATTAATGTTTTATTTTTATTGGTGTAAAATTATTATACATAATTCCTCTAAAAACCGACCGAAATCTAATTATTTTTTGCTTGATTTATGAAACTTTTTGGTTTTGTGGCTGATTTTCGGTTCAAACCAAAAACCGACCGAACCGGTTGGTTCGGTTTGACAAATCGGCCAAGATTTTTTGGTTCGGTTTCGGTTTGATTTTTTTAAGAACCAAACCGGTTGGTTCAGTTCGGGTTTGCTCGGTTTGGTTCAAAAACCGAACCGTGAACACCGCTACTGCCACATGTCGCATTCTGAGATAACGCGCGTCTCAGATCTAACGGTTTTACATGGTTTGGACGTTTGGACATTTTATAGGTTTGTACCCGAGTGTGTCCCTATATATATATAGGATCCAACATGTTATATATCATTGCACTACATGTTCTATATAGTTATACAGCAATGCATAACATGTTATATACAGTTTTGACGTTTTGACATTTTTTTTATTGGTTTGTAACTGATATCTCCTCTATATAGTGCAATATTGTATAACATGTTGAACCCTGCCACGTGTAGCACTCTGAGATAACGCGCCTCAGATCCGGACGGTTCTACATGGTTTGGACATTTAAACGTTCTATATAGGCTTGTAGCCGAGTGTGCCTGTATATATGCATTCCATTGAGAACAATGATTAACATTAGAACATTGTTTGACCCTCGTATCAAATTTAATCCAACGCATCATATTAATCTAAAACTCAAACGTGTGCGTGCATCAGATTTGGCAAAGGGGCAGTTTCGGAAAACAAAAATTCTTTTTAGGGAAACTGATCATAAAAAACGGAAGTGATTTAGTTCCATTAATGAGAAAATCCTAATTTCAATTAAACACAATTCACGTATCATTAATTAGTCACAAATATGGTAACCTAATATCATTATTCTAGATGACATAATGTAAAGATCAATTATAATTACACATTTGGGCAAATATGGTAATTTGAAATGAGTATAAAAATGTTTGAATGAAGAAAAAAATATTACATTAACAAGATATTTATTGCATGCAATAAGGGATATAAAATTTATAAGGAGGAAATAAGATATAATAGTATCTTCAACAAATTAAAAAAAAAATTAAATCAGATAAATTTTTATAGGAAATTGTGAAATGACTACCGAATTTTGGATAATGAATAATATTAATAGTCGATTCCGTAGTAGCACATTCAAGGGGTTTTCTCATAAGTGGTGAATATTCAATGTGTGTTAAGGAGTTTTTTTGTTTGGCTGGTGGTGACAACGATTGGCTATTATTGAAGCAGTATGAATGCAATGAGGTAAAGAATGGTCATCATATTCGCCATGTGGCTACAATTTATACGAATGACTTCTATTAAAACGATATACATGTGGTTGAACCAGTGTGTACGATCACATGAGTTCATTATGAAAAAACAAACAACATTGACACATCAACACAAAGAGTGTGTTGAACTCATTCGTATGTTATAACTGCACGTGAAGACGCATGACTTCTATGTGACGCTTGTGGCTATGGTTGCACTAGCATGGCTACGAGGAATTCATTGTGGTTACTTTGAGTGATGTATAATAGTAATAGTCGATCACCGCATAGCACATTGAATGGGGTTAAGCATAAATGGTGAATAATGATTGTGTGTAAAGGGGTTATGTGGTTTGGTTGTTGTTGACACCGTGTGGCTATCAGTGAAGCAAAATGGTTGCCCTGAGATTAAGAATGGCCATCAAAGTTTACATGTAGTTGCAATTAAGACGTATGGCTTATATGTAACAGATGTGGCTGTGGTTGAACCAGTGTGGCCGCGCGTGTATCAATTATGATATTGCATGTAGCTCTAATAAATTGTAATTTGGCAATGTCACAATAAAATTGAAATCACGGTGAAGAAAGAATTCAACGGAATGGCCATAAGGTTGCAACTGTATAGTTACGTGTGGGACGTGGATGAGTATTATAGGTAAGAAAGGTAAAGTTTTATGATTTGGATCAAACCAATTTTAGTGGGGGAAAATAAATAGACCACATGTGGAAATTGGAAATCAACTGTGTGGAATAAAAGAACGTGTCCGGTTCATACATATTTGTTGATATGGAAAAGTCTGGAAGATGTAGACTAAAGCCTAATTGGTGGTACTCACATAAGAAGTCCACTTCTGCAAAAATATTCTGGTGTTTCTATTCACTTTAAAGTGTGGTAATGTATAACCTCTGTATGGCTATACACACATGTAATATGGCCATAAGCTACAATCTGACAAAAAATAACAACCATGGTCTAGTTTGGTTGTTCACCAATATCATTGTTCATGTTTCACATAGGAGTAGCTTTCATTGATAAGTGTTATAATCATAATATGCAATCCAAGTTGCATTCTGTTTGGACTCAACTATGACTGCTCAATATCTGGTGTGATTGTCCTATATTCTTGAGAGTGTTTGTGGGTCGTGGATAAGTATAGTTGGATCCTGATATGACTGCTCACCATCTAGTTTGTCCATGTGTGACTTTAATGTTTGAAGTGCTACGCTGATAATGCAACTCGTAATTAATTTCGTTATCCTCGTAATTATTCAGATAATGACTTGGCAGAAAATGCATAAAAAAGTTTGAAACATGATTGAATGGACACAAAATTTTGAAGGAGATTGCACCTATGTCAATGTAATTTAGGAAATGTCAACTTAAAAATGAATTAACTAAAACCAAAAAACGTAGTAAATGAAAGGAATTAATAATTTTAGAAAGATAATAAATAAGAATATAAGTGAGATTAGATCTCCATTCGATTTCTCTAAATTACTCTCGCGGATCAAAATTTCTAATAATTTGGTGGGCTCATTTCACACGTGTGGCATCTTGATCACACCACAAATCTAACGGTCCATATCTATTCTAACGTTCTAACAATATATGAGTGTTCTCAATGGATTTATACTCTATATATATCCACTAAAAATTTCTCTTATGTCCAAACTGTGCGAATTCGTTGTGAGCCGCTCATCTGCGAGATTAAAACACCGTGCGCCACGTGGCAGGAGCGCACTGTGCACCTAAGTGAGGGGCAGTTCCGTATTTTTGCAATTGCGTGAACAATAGAAATTTTAATTTTTTCAAAACAACTTTGCGTTCAAAATTGTGAGTAGAATGTTTAACATTGGGAGTAAAATGTTTAACATTGGGAATAGAATGTTCAATTGGAAATAGAATGGTCAAAATTGGGAGTATAATATTCAACATTCGGAGTAGAATGTTCAGTGTTTGGAGTAGAATGTTCAAATTGTGAGTAGAGTATTCAACATTCGATAGTATAATGTTCAACATTCAGAGTAGAATATTTAGTGTTGGGAGTACAATATTTAAAATTAGGAGTAGAATGTTACTGAAATGCAAAATTGTACTGAAAAAACTAAAAGTTCAACTGTTCATGCGCGTGCAAAAATACAGAACTGCCATCACTTAAGTGCACAGTGCGCTCATGTCATGTGTCGCGCGCTGTTTTAATCTCACTAGATGAGCGGCTCACAACGCATTTGCGCAGTTCGGACATTGAGATGCACTCACATATGAATGTAATCATGTGTGTGTTGGTAGTGCAAGAGAAATACTTACGGTGAGAGAGAGGATGCAAGAAAGGAATTGAGATTCATTGGGAGAGACAGTGACTGTTCGTAACTCAAGAAAAGGGGTCTCTGATTAGAGACTATCTTGGTTGATTCATATATTGTTATTTTAATTAAATATCATATTAATCAAAGCCATGTATTCAATTAATGATCATGTTGCATTATTTTTACAAATGATCACAGAATCAACTAATGATAATGTGCATTAACTATGAATGCAAAATATGTTCATATCACAAAAACATTTATGCTACTGGCTGTCTATACATCAATATCATCAACAACGTAATTGATGTGATGTAAATCATCATCATCGTTAATTCATGACTTTAACAACCATTGAATAACGATTGATCAATAGTTAGAGGTGAAATGGCACAAAAAAAAGTTTCTCGTGATGAATTCAAATAGAACTCAATTAAGGACAACGAAGAGAAAAAGTCACATAGTTGAGGGTACTGATCAACAATTTTCCTTGAATATAACATATGAGAAATGACAGTTTGACACACTTAAATCTTTATATTTATATCTTTGATACACTAAAGTATTTTTTTTTGTACTTCCAGTGTGTCGATTTGAGACACTTAAATAGACAAAAGAAGGTGCTTGTGTATATGGAAAAGGTAAATTAATACTTGATATATGAAATTCAGAAATATAAAATTTTAGGTGTATTAAATTGTCGTGTCCCCGGTAATATATGATGTGCATGAATTGTAAGATAAAGGGAATTCTCAAGGCATATCAACTTTCATACACAATTATAATTACCTACCAATATACAAATAATATTTGAGATGAGTTATTGTTTCGAGAGCAAGAGGCGGCCCAAAAATCCCAAATAAGAATAGCACAAATATTGGGCGCAGTGGGCGCGCATAATCTGTTAGGGCACAGCTGCAGCCATGGAAGTGCACGACGATCGCCTCATCTTCAACAACCTTCCAACTGCACAGCGGTAGTTTTACTCTTTTTCATGATTTCTTACTCTGTTTGGCTTCTTGGAAAATTGTTACATGGAATTCAAACCTTGCGGATTATGATTCTTTCTTCTTTTTCTTGTTCTTGTTCTTGAATTAAAGAGAACTCCCATCCCCACTATTCTTTACTCCATTTCAAATTAGGGTATTTTGATTATTCATCTTGATCGCATGTTTCAACTTATATTCGATATTGTATTATGCTAAGATATCGCCTTGTCCGTGTTTGCATAATTTTGTGGATGGTCATTTTTGATGGTCATTTTTGAACTCCATTTCTCCATGGCATTGATGTCTACTTCTGATATCAAATGTTATTTAAACTGCAAAAGGGTAATGATGGTGCTTCAGACAACTAAGATGGCCATCCCCACATTGATCTATTAGAAACTTGATCAGTAGGCCTAAGTTTGATCTCTTTTTCTAAGAGATTCATCATCTATGAGAAACTTAGTTAAAGACCTAAGTTTGATCCCTCTTTCTAGTAGATTCTACAGTAAATTAGGGTCAGCTAATTGGGGCCTCTACTAAATGCATGATTTGTCTTTCTTTTTCTTTCTTCGATTTGTACATTAAGCTATATGGGTACCTCTTCCCTTTTCAGATGTGTGGTTTTGGATGCCAAAGAAGCAAAAGATAAACACATATCATCCGTTCACACCAAAAATCATGTTAGTTTGATAAAAGATATCGGCTCTAAACAGTTCGATTCACGAAGAAACCGGATAGCTTCGAAGTTCAGTTTTATATACCTTCATGAATGGTCATCTGAAGATGCTTATCTTTCTGCTGGATCTACCTTAGAGGTAATATTTATAATCATTGCAACATTTTTATGTCATATTATTTTAAATTGATTTTATTTCAATTTTGCCCTCCAATTCCTATCATCTCATGAACATTGATAATCTTTTTGCCCTTTTCCTTCACCATTTCAACTCTATCTTCCACTTCAAAAATAAGCTCTAATGTGATTTGGATTTTGTAGTACAATAACATAACTGTAATATTCAAAGCTTTATTGATCATTTTTTATGCTGTTATAATACAATAAGGACCACCCTTTACATAGGGAGTAGAGCTTATGTTAGGAAATAACCTAAACACTAACAATAGAAACATCTAATTTAGGACACATTGATTAGGAAATGTTCCTCTAACACTCCACCCCCCCCCCGGTGCACACTTGCATAACATATTATGAGTCTAATAATATGCCCATATGCAAATATTACGAATCCAGGACCCTGAAAACCATGTTTAAAAGCTTAAACCTAGCCAATACTACTCTAAATGCTATTTGGGACTTGAAAAAGTCTTTCAAGGAAGCAACTATTTAATATGACTTCAGTAGATGTAGTAAGGTTGTTGTGCTAAGAAAACTCTGTTAAGTCATTCATATTTTCTATTCCCTTCAAATTCAAATCCAAGTATTACTGGAGTAAATTATAAATTATGTCTAATCCTCTTATGACATTTTCTCATGCTGCAGGACAAACCTTGTGATATATGTGGAGATGCAGGCTTTGCTGAGTCAATCTCAACTTGCTTTAACTGTCAAATAGCTAGGGAACACATGTATGATTCTCCCCTTTTCCTTCCCACTCTCTCCATGTATGACGTCCTGTACATGGGCGCTTTTTTGTTATGAAAATCACTGTTCACTAGAACAATCTTTTTTATATTGTTCTGGAACTCCTGAACTACAGCAAAAACAACTTAGCCTTTTTCCCAATCAATTGGGGTAGGCTCCATGGATACGTTATGAAACTCCTGAACTATTCATAAAACATTGTGCATTTTGTTTGGTTATAGTACATATCTATACTATCTATAGGGTAAAAAGATAAGTTTGTAGAACAGATTAAGAGATTAACATACTACCTCATGTACACACTCAAACTCATATTTGTTTCGTAGTTTCCCTTGTCAACTTGAAGTTAACTGTCAGGATAACACACTGGGTCGAAATAATCTGAATTAGAAAAATACAAGGAAAAACTAAAATACCGCCGTCTTTGTTATTGGGTTAAGGTGTCTGTTCTGTCCATTATGCTTGCTATACATACCTGGTCACATAGCAGAATTGGTTGTTTTTTTAGAAAAGCAGAATTGGTTGTTAGTTTCATGTTTGCAAAAGCCTAGTTAGTTAATTGTAGCATCTTTATTTCAAGCACTTGTTAATGTGTGTGTTTCTTGCTGATAAAAAAAAACTTGTTAATGTGTTATTTGGTCACATGGCTAAACTGACTGTCTTGGATGGGGACATTTAGACATGTTAATTTGTTATTTTATTACTCTTATTGTTGTGTAGCCCAATTTAAGTGATTCCTTCTTTGTGACTTTGATATTATTTTGTTTATAATTTTCCTTACTTTCAGATATTGCATGAAAGTTCTTCTTAAAGAAGTACCTGAAATGTGGTTGTGTGAATCATGTCGGTCAAGCGCTGACATAATTTCTCCAAAACTTGCTTTGAAGGAGCTTCTTCCTGTGGCTTTAGCATCAAACTCCTCAGCCAAGACTGGAACCTTGCAGACAGTGAGTCCAAGCAAGCTTTGTAAAGAACCAAGACAATCAGCTCATCTAGTGAGCGACCTATTTCCTGTTGCTTTAGCATCGAACTCCACACTGATAGTCAAGGGTGGAACTTCGCAACATGGGTGTCCAAGCAAGCTTTATGAGGATCCAGGAGAACCGGTTCGTATGATGAAGCAAATGGCTGTTGGAACTGCCAAAGTGAAGTTCAAGCCTTGTGAAGAATCAGATAAGTTGTCATTTGGATCTGAACAGTTTGAAAGGTCCTTGCAAAGTAATAGTGGTTTGATTCCTTGCCAATCCGGTTCCATGGCAAGCATTGCAAAGAAGACCGTCATAATAAAAACTGGCCCTACAAAGTTCTCATTGATGAAGGTAGAACAGACTCCACGCTTTTTGACATCACATTCGAAGACTTCTGGATATGCAAATGCAGAAGTCTATTCACTCACTCAACAAGCACCTCAAACATCAACAGAGTTTAAAGGTGGCACCAATCTTTGATGCATGTCAAATTGAAGTTCCAAGTCTTAAGATGATATAGGATTGGGATCATATTTGTGTTCCATCACTATGGAGTATTTACTCTGTATACAGTTTCGACTACTAGTCGTGTATTGAAGGAGAACGGGGCAGTGAGGCAGCAGTTCTGTAGTGTTGACGCACATTTAGCCACTTGAAGGGGGCTTGAGTTCTGCTGCGTTACCATTTAGTTAATGCTTGATGGGTGTTTTCTTATTGGAAAGAAGTATTTATCAGGAAAGACTAAGGGCTATGTGAAAGCCTCCCATGATAAAGTTCCGAGGGAGTGCCAATTGATATTCAGAACCTGCAAAAGAAGGCGAAGCAATATGTACCGCGATTGAGAAGATGAACAAAAGTGGACATTACCTCAACGGTTATGAATATTTATCCTTGCTCGTAAATAGTCTGGTTTGTACAGTCCGTTAGGCTCTAAGAATATCATTCTTTCTTTGATCAGCTCATTCTTTAGCAAGTGTGGACATGAGTGTATGTTGAGTTTACATCATGGTATTTGATAGAGCCAATGATACTAAATTACGATTGATGTACAGTGGTCATCATCACTCAAGTCTTGGTTGTCCTAATCCTGACAGTGTCAATTCATTTCTTATTAACTATTGAATTGGAAGTTATGAGAGATGCGCCTTTGTTCATTCAGCTGTTAACAGCCGAGAATCGCATGAACCATACTTTCAGGAAACTCTCCCATATGAATTCTAGTATCTTAGGTAGAACAATAAGAATTCAAGATTAGGGTGATGCTAATGGAATCTTTTGCAATTTGTAGACAAAAATTAAAGGTCCTCCGTTTGATTTCAGCAAATAAATTACATAATATTACGATTCAAGGAGTGGATCGTAGTGGTGATGAGGTTACTGATTAAAATCTATCATTTTGATACATGACCAAAGTGAAAAAGACCCAACTGGCATGAACTCACAGAAATAACCTTTTAAACTAGTGATTCATAACTCGAAATTCAAAGAAACAAGTAAAATCATAAATAAGAAGGAAATTATTTCCGCCAGCGACGTCATTGGGGCCGTCGTAGTTGTCACATGAGTGCTTCTGGACCAGAGAATGAGTCGCCGTCGCCGTTGTCATCCTTGGTCAAACGGGCGTATCGGCTCTTTGGTCTGCAACACTGATAAAGGTCTTTCGGCCATTTTCAAAAAATTAATGAAAAATATTAGAAATTAAATAGAGTTTGAGCAAACGGTAAAAATAATTTGAGGTGGTCTCAAAAAATATATTTTATATAAATCGTAAAACCTGTTATAATAAGAGCAGTGAAGTATAATTATTTTTATTAATTGAAAACAAGTGTTTTTTTTCTTCAAAATAAATGAATTAAAAATAGTTATTTTTATTCATAAATTTTATTGGGTAGAATGTTAGGATTACTTTCTTGTTCACACAACAAAGAAGATTTCCATCTTAACATGTCTCTACATACATATGTAAACCATTTTTATGGGGTAAACATACAAACCAATGTGTTTAGGTTAGTATTGGCGTGTGTTTACATTTCTTACATTGAATTTGGCGTGTGTTTACAATTTTTACATTGAATTTGTGTTAAGATTTTTTTTTGTTGATAATCTACGAAAATTTATTTCAAGAAAAGACAAGTACAAAAGAAAATCATAGGTTTAAAACGACCCTGTTAAAAAAAAACTACCCAGAACACATACGGGAGCCATCCCGAGGGGGGGGGGGGGGGGGGGGGGGGGGATGAGAAAGACAAAAGGGAGACTAGAGGTGATGGAGAAAGGTCTCAGACTGCTGATGAAGAGGAGACTGGTTCCAAGACTGGAGCGATTGTTGTAGTCGGTCCCTATCCAGATTCTTGGCTAAATGTATCGACAGACTCAGGTGCTTGATTTTGAGGAAGGTGATAGACGGAGAGGCAGCAGCGCCTTCAAAAATGAGAGCATTCCTTGTTAGCCAAATGTGCCAGAGAGAAATGATGAACAACGGGCACCATAAGGGACGATGCTTTTTAGAAGAGATGAGGTGAGGCCATGATTCTTGGAGCTCGGCGACTTATGCTAAGAGGACTACTTGTACATCCCCCTCCCCCCCCCCCCCCCCCCCCCCCCCATCGAAATATGGCATTCCAAACGAGACGGGCCCAACGACAATGGAGTAAAAGATGTTCGGAGTCCTCAAAGAATCGTTTGCAAAAGGGACATAGAAAGTCTGTCAGAGAAATTGGAATCCCCCTGTCCTCGAGGAAACATCGCGTAGGGATTGCTCTATGAATTTCCAGCCAGGTAAAGCATTGAAATTTCGGGGGAGTATTGCTTCCCCACAACGCAGTTGTCCAGGGAGCGTTGTCGCCCGACTCTATGTCTAGGAGGGAGTAGGATTTCCGCACCGAGAAGCCTTCAGGGTCATCGAGCCAAATTAGGGTATCAACGGCCTCGGGGTTGGGTCTTGAGGCTAAGAGGAGACCGAGCAAGGTTTGGGACTGAACCTCAAGTCTGGAGCTGAGACGTCCCCGATACTCCACCTGCCAGAGTTCGGACTCCCGGAAGGAGCTGACCGGGGCTTGAGTATGAATGGCACGAGCATATAGCCGAGGAAACTGGCTAGCCAGAGAGGTGGTAGATAGCCAAGGTTCTTCCCAAAAGAGTGTGTCTTGTAACCTTATAGTGTTTTGTTTTTTTTCATTGCATTTTAAGTGAAAGTTATTTTATATTTTAGTTTGGGTGATATTCGTCGTGCATCTGTGTAACAATTGAGATGAGCATTTGTGCAATGAAGGATCTAACAAGTGTAAAGTTAGGAACACTAAACAAACTATACTCTGGTTTGAACGAGGGGTACTCATTTTATAACTATGCAATTAGGATGAAGCTTTTTTCTTATAACAAGGAAAAGTTATGTGTAATTGTTATAAGCTCACCCCACATACTATTGTTTAAGCTGGTGAACAAATTTATATTTTTTAGATGTGTTACTCTAACACTCTTAGTCATGTGCAAGTCGGGTTGAAATTCACGTGGAAACAGACGAGCGGGGGTGCGAAGACAACATGGACACCCTCTGATTCATAGGCCTTATACCTGAAACATATAGTATACGGAGGTCACGTCCAAAACGGAACCAACCGCTGATATCATGTCAAAAGTCTAACACACCAAAAAACTCAAGTTGATAGGCGGAGGCCCAGACTGTTATTTAAGATGGTGAACAGATTCACATCTTTCAGATGTGGTACTCTAATGGTAACGAGTAGTGAACTAAGTGTAACTGGTGTCACACCTTGAAGATTTTTCACAAAAATCTCCTGCATGTGACCAACGAATTTCGCCCAAGTTCGTTGCACCCTCTCCGCCTCCTAGGGTCGAGAACGCTTCCATCATGATTCGTTCGGAATCCTCGACGAACGAGGTTCGCACATCAACCTTGCCTCACCGTCCAGGTCATCTTGATCTCGCCTGACGCACAAGCACGCAACCTCGGACGTCCAACGAACCTCAACGAATCCCCGACATCACACGCCGACGCACCTCTCGCTTCAACCTGACCAAGCATCCCAACGTCTGAAGCCCAACAAACCAAAGATGACGGGCTGACCTTACAATGTCGACCCACTAGAGTAGCCAAGACCGCACCAGAAGAATGAGTGTTCAAGGCTCCACCCCGGGCCGGCCCCGCAACGCTGGCCCACCACGACGCAAGCTCGCGGCCCCAAGGGATGGGCGTGCATACGGCCTTGCATCGTGGTCAAGCAATATCACCTCATCACCCTCTACAGACAAGGAAATTTATCCTCTTTAACTGAACGCACTGGATCAAGATTGGATGCGCTAGACTTGGCGCCCAAGATGCAAGGAAATATTCTCCCTTTGTTTTAAGATTTTCCTTGAAAAAATTTCTTTTTTGTGTTAGAGTTGTATTTAGGAAAATCCTATGTAAAGTAGTATAAATAAGGGCGTAAGGCATTGCAAGTTCTCAACTTTTGAAGAGTAAAGAAGTCTCAACATTAGTTCACGGCCAATTGGTCGCCGGGCAAATACAATACCACTCAACATTAGTTCATTGTCATGCAATACATATGCCCCTATTTTATTAGCTCCAATACAGATTTCAATCTACCCCAAGCGAGATCTATTTCTTCATTGTCATGGTCATACAGAGTGAAAGATGACAAACATTGTTATCGCATGATGACTTGTGCTCCTATCTTATTCGCTACAATACAACTTGGCTCCAAATACTAAACTATATATGTGCATTTAACAAAGCATAGTTTGGTGTTTCATTTTAGGGATAATTTCAGGTGGCTACGCCTAGATTTTGCTGTTTTTCACCTGAGTACACCTAAAATTTTTTTTTTCCAACTGAATACGCCTAGAATGTGCAAAATTTTCACTTTGCACTTTCCATCCAATTCTGTTAGTTTTTAACGTTTTTTCATGTGAAATGACTAAAATGCCCTTAAGGTTAAAAGAGTTATTATAATTTGATTGAAAAGACTAAAATGCTCTCACCTATCCTTCTAATTTTCAAAAACTTGCCACTCCTCTTTTTCATTTCATTTATCCTCCCTCCTCCCTCTGTTTCTCATTTCTCGTGTTCATTCCTAATTATACACAAATGTAGTTTTCTATTGAATTATGCAATTATTTGTTCCATTATGGTATTGAAGGTTTGAAATCTTTCCATAAATTGTAAATTCTAGGCTATAAACTATCTCTCTCTAAACTCTCTCACAACAACTCCCTCTTCAACCTAGGGTCACCGGAGATGCGGTCGGCCTCCGGCGACGCTCTCCGGTGGCCCATCCTTATTTAGGCTCGTGACTTTGGGCGGGATGAGTTTTGGCTCGACATCGAAGATGGAGGAAGTGGGGAGTGACTGCTCTTGTCGGAGCAGCGAGCCACAGAGACGCACCTCCTATAACCCCATAGCTCCTACACCACCCCCATAGCTGCTTGCTACTTGCTACAGCTCTCACCCACCACACCACCACTGTTGTCTTATTTTTGTTTTCTTCTCCCACAGCACACAAAAATCAAACATGCCTCTTCCCTTCACACAGAGACCATCAAAGCCAGCTCTTCCATGTCCAGCACCACCAGCAATACCTCCAACAGGACCCACAATGCTTCGACGACGACGGGGCGGTGGACCAACAAACCCACAAGGACCGGAAACAGATCTGGTTTCTCCTTCAGGACAGTGCTCCGACGAGAGGAGGAGGCAGAGGCGAGGTGGAGGAGAGGGAGCTCGAGGGGGCGAGGCTATAGGGTTGGGTTGGTGATGGTGAAGAATGGCATGTCTTTGAAAATTAGGAGGATATGTGAGGGCATTTTAGTATTTTCAATCAAATTATACTAACTCTTTTAACCTTAAGGGCATTTTAGTCATTTCACATGAAAAAAGACGTTAAAAATTAACTGAATTGGACGGAAAGTGCAAAGTGGAAAATTTGCACATTCTAGGCGTAGTCAGCTGGAAAAAAAATTCTAGGTGTACCCAGGTGAAAAATAGCAAAATCTAAGCGTAATCACCTGGAATTATCCCTTTATTTTATTTTCCTGCACCATCATCCCATCTCAAACACTATTCAATTTGCAACGACATGAAGGAAAAAGGGTATGCAGTAAAACTTCAAATAATTGAATATCAGGTCTCAAAAGAATCAATACAATAATCATGAACAATTCCACCCCTAGAATGCTTTCTTTTTCTTAACTGCTGGATATAATGCTCCAATCATAGATATGCGTCTTCATCTAGATTTTAGTGTAGCATGGCCAGTTTCACCCAAATGCTGGTGTAATTTATTCCTGTCATGATTGGAGGATGATACAATTGTGTTAATTTTTACCGGGAAAATAAAATGCCGCAAAGCCATATGAAACCATAGCTTACCTTGAGTCAAATTCCTCTCCACAAGTTCCACATGCATTGCTAGAATTCTTTGATGATGCCTGGGAACATACACAAGCTTAAATTAAAAATAAAAGAGGAAAGACAGGGAGGGAGTACAATTTATAATTGATTATCTCTCAAATGCTTGCAAGTGTTTTACAAATCTAAAAGAGGATCAACAGTAAAGATCCCACATGACACGGACCTCTTTCAGAGCCAAAGTGCAAGGTGTGTGCCTTTTAAAAGTGAAGCGCAAAATTGTATCAAAAGTACAGAAACATTTTACTCATATTTAAACCACATCAAGAAACTGTCATCACAATTATTTAAAAACAAGACAAGAAATTTTAAGAGTCCCCATGCTCATGTTACAACTTACAAGTAAAAGTCAAAAGAGAATCACAATACTTAATCCTCATTATAAAAGGATTTGTAGCTAAATGTGGCAGCTCAGCACACTTCTGGGAGATGTTGCAAGTGCATCTCACTCATATTTTATCTTTTTCTTATAAACATCAAAGGCTGGAAGTTTTGAGATAACACTTAAGATGATAACCCTGATTTACCCATGGACTGCCTGCCTTACTTTAGTCTTACCCGTGCTGTGTCAAATGGCACAGCACCTTAAGCAAAGTGTCACACTATGGCTGCCCAAGAGGGCACTATTTTATACCCAACACTAGAGTGATGTGTTTTCACTAAGACACAGGTGATTACAATTTCCAAGAGTTTTAGCTTTCTTATTTACACCATAAATAAGGAGATAGAACTTGTCAAATCAATGTGATGTGCATGCAACTAAGATATACAATGGAATGTGAGTGGCAATCTAAATAATACTGACTCAACTGTCCACAGACTAATTATTTTTATAGAAAATATGACTATGATCTTTAATTAGGTGAGTTGTAAATCAGCATAATACTCTGATAAAAAATGTAGCATAATAACCAAAAAATGCAGTATAAGAAAATATTTAAACAGTATTTCTACCTTTGCCTTCTTTCCCTTAGCTGAGCTCTTTGATCGGCTGTTAGTGTCTTTCTTCATGGCTTCTTTCTTATCAAGGTCTTTCTTTTTTACTCCTTTCTTATCATCTGCTTGGCTCGAGTCCTTTAGACTTTTAGCTGACATATCACCATCTGCTATGCCAAAAGAATTCTTTTGAGTTTCGGACCGATCATCCCCTTTACCCGTGCTCTCCTTTTCTCCAAGAGAATGGGAAGAGGACTCCTCCATATGCAGATTATTCACTTCCTCAGGTTGGCTTTCGACAACATTCTTTTTACCTCTACCTTTCTTGGCTGCCCTATTCTTTCTTGTGCTTTTCCTATTATCATATTCCATGAAATCCTTCTCTTCAGTATCACTTTGAGCATTAGGTTCAGTTGATGAAGCCATATGCTCATGCCTCGAAGTTGCCCTTCTTCTATTCTTGCGTCCAGACAACATTGCCTCGAGAACACTAGTCTCATCATCATCATCCTCATCACCAAGTGAGTGGTTACCATCTGTAGCATTCTTAACATCATGATTGATACTATAAACAACATCCTCTTTATCTTCCATTTCTCTATCACTAGTTTCAGCTTCATCTTCAATTTTGTCTTCGTCAATTGCAATGCCATCTCCAAATTTCTTTTCTATCTTGTCAACCTCATCTTCCGCAGATTCAAAACCATCCACATTGCATTCGTTCAACTTGTTGCCATCCCTCACCTCATAATCGTCAACATTCTCCGCCATCTCATTGTCTTCGTCCCCAACCTGCTGGTACTCGTCTTCATCAGCAAAGGACTCCCTCAACTCAGCAACCTTGTCTTTGTGCTTCTTGGACTGCTCGTGGTTCTTCCACTGTTTCTCACTCTTGAACTTCTTTCCACAGACCACACAGTAAAACTCATCCCTCCTCTTGTCATCCTCCTCGTCAACCTCCTCATTCTCAATGTCCTCATCCTCAATCCTGGCCCATTCGGGTTCCTGGTAGGAGCTGGCCTTGTCCATCCTCTCCCTCTCCAGCCTCTTCTTCCTTTCCTTGTCCTCCTGGCGCTTCTTCTCCAACTCGAGATTCTTCTTGACCATCATATCGACCACCCTCTTATCCCTCTTCTTGACGAACTCGGCAAGGCCGCGAACAGAGTCGTTGTACTCCCTCTTGGCCTTCTTCCTGAGCTTCTTATTCTCATCCTCCATGAGGCGCCTGGACTTGCGGTTGAGGCCTGCCATGGCGTCGTACTGATCGACCCAGCAGAAGTCGAGGACGGTGGCAAAGGAAAGCCAGTAGTTGTAGAAGGCGGTGACTTGGGGGTAGGGGCTATCGAGATTGCCCATGAGGGGGGCTTCGCGGATGGTCTGGAGAGGAAGCCCCATCTTCTGGGCGAATTTGACCTCGCTACCGAAAACCCTGTTGAAGACGTCGGAGTAGACGTAGAAGAAGCCCTTGTCGGAGTCGGAGTAGCCGGAGAAGACGGAGTTGGAGAAGAAGGAGAAGAGGTCGGGGACGGAGGAGGAGGGGGAGGAGGAGGGGTCGGAGAAGAGGATCTGGGAGCGGTGGGAGTCGTACCAGGCGCGCTCGCGGGGGTCGGAGAGGACCTCGTAGGCGTTGACGAGCTCCTGGAACTGGGCGGTGGCTTCCGATTGGGACAGACCGGACTGGACAAGCTTGTCGGGGTGCCGCTGGAGGGCTTGCCTCTTGTACGCCGTCCGAATCTCATCGCCGCTGCAATCGCGCTCCACGCCCAGAACCTCGTACAGGCATCGCTTCTCCGATGATGCCATCACAAATGCTGGCGGCTAGGGCTTGCCCAACCGACCACGCGCTCCTCTTCTTAATTTTAAGTCCTTCTGCCAACTTTTCCTACTTCACTACCTTTTAACGGAGTTAAGTTGATGGTGAAAATTCCTAAATGCCCTCCACTTTTATTTCTTCTTCCTCCCTCCTCTCTCTATTTATTGTCATTAGAGCAAAACTGAATCTGATGAGAGTTTTGTCCGACAGAGTCGGCCTCAAACCTGGAGATCATATCTACTCTTGGAGGCAAGCCTACATCTATGCTCACCACGGCGCATCTCTCTCTCTTAAACTCTCTCTTTCTCACTTTCTGCAATTTTTTGTTGGATTGATGATTTGATCTGTTTGTTGGTTTGTTGTTCATCGACATTGATTTGTCAATATGAGCTTAATTTTGGGTTTTAATCGCTCAACGGATTGGGATGCTTTGCTTTGTTCCTCGATCGTATATGAGTCGCTCGAATTTGTTATAGCTGATTGGGTTAAATTATTGCTTTATGTTTGTTCTTAAATTTGGCTTTGCATTTACTTAACTGGCGAATTGGTTTATAGGTACAGTTTGATTCCGAAAAATATGAGAAATTTGATTTTTTTATGAGAAAAGGTTGAGAATTTTCTTTTTGTTCACATATTTAACATAATCCTTTTAGTTTTTTATGGCAGTGAGCACTACAGAAGGATCTTAAATCAAGCTCTCTAATATCAAGTTCCAATGTTTCAGTTGAAATTTAATTGTTTGAGAAATGGGGATTGAATCAATTTTTTGATGGCACCTAGACTCTCTTGATAAAAGATTGTTCTTCCGTCTCTTTCTTAAAAACAATAGGGTTTTTCCGAGAAAATGTTGGTAGAGAATCAGAGAGCCCAAGCTATTCGAAATGCAGTGCTGGAGATTGAAGAAAATAAATACGTCGCCGTTTATTTTTTTAAGAATTCAAATTATTATTTAGGGATAATGACAGTTGATTACACCGAACTATGTCGCGTTTCAAATTTAATACTCCAACTTCCAGATTTTCATTTGGGATACCCAAAGATTAAATAAGCGACACTTAACCCAACGTCTGTTAAATCTA